>WNWK01007360.1:75000-94961 GCA_009830355.1 Cherax destructor | reverse complement strand
GAAGGGGCAGGAAGGAAGGAAGACAGGAAGGCAGGAAGGAAGGCAGGAAGGAAGGCAGGAAGGAAGGCAGTAAGGCAGGAAGGCAGGAAGGAAGGCAGGAAGGCAGGAAGGCAGGAAGGAAGGCAGGAAGGAAGGAAGGAATGCAGGAAGGAAGGTAGGAAGGAAGGCAGGAAGGCAGGCAGGAAGGAATGAAGACAGGAAGGCAGGAAGGACAGCAGGAAGGAAGGCGGAAAGGCAAGAAAGGTAGAAGGCAGGAAGGAAGGTAGGAAGGAAGGCAGGAAGGCAGGCAGGAAGGTAGGAAGGCAGGAAGGAAGGCAGGAAGGAAGAAAGGAAGGCAGGAAGTCAAGAAGGAAGTCAGGAAGGAAGGCAGGAAGGAAGGAAGGCAGTAAGGAAGGCAGAAAGGCAGGAAGGAAGGCAGGAAGGAAGGTAGGAAGGAAGGAAGGTATTCAGGAAGGAAGGCAGGAAGGCAGGAAGGAAGGTAGGAAGGAAGGCAGGAAGGCAGGCAGGAAGGAAGGAAGGCAGGAAGGAAGGCAGAAAGGCAGAAAGGCAGAAAGGCAGGAAGGAAGGCAGGAAGGAAGGTAGGAAGGAAGGAAGGAAAGCAGGAAGGAAGGTAGGAAAGAAGGCAGGAAGGCAGGCAGGAAGGAAGGAAGGAAGGCAGGAAGGAAATCAGGAAGGAAGGTAGGAAGTAAGTAAGGAAGGAAGGCAGAAAGGAAGGTAGGAAAGAATGCAGGAAGGCAGGCAGGAAGGAAGGAAGGCAGGAAGGCAGGAAGGAAGGCAGGATAGAAGGCAGGAAGGCAGGAAGGAAGGCAGGAAGGCAGGAAGGCAGGAAGGAAGGTAGGAAGGAATGAAGGAATGCAGGAAGGAAGGTAGGAAGGAAGGCAAGAAGGAAGGCAGGAATGCAGGAAGGAAGGCAGGAAGGTAGGCAGGAAGGTAGGAAGGCAGGAAGGAAGGTAGGAAGGAAGGCAGGAAGGTAGGCAGGAAGGTAGGAAGGCAGGAAGGAAGGCAGGAAGGAAGGAAGGCAGAAAGTCAAGAAGGAAGTCAGGAAGGAAGGCAGGAATGAAGGAAGGAAGGCAGGAAGGAAGGCAGGAAGGCAGGCAGGAAGGAAGGAGGAAGGCAGGAAGGCAGGAAGGAAGGCAGGAAGGAAGGCATGAAGGAAGGAAGGCAGGAAGGAAGGCATGAAAGAAGGTAGGAAGGATGGCAGGAAGGAAGGCAGGAAAACATGAAGGAAGGCAGAAAGGCAGGTTGGAAGGCAATAAGGCAGGAAGGAAGGCAGTAAGGCAGGAAGGAAGGCAATAAGGCAGGAAGAAAGGCAGGAATTAAGGCAGGCAGGAAGGAAGGAGGGCAGGAAGGCAGGAATGAAGGCAGGCAGAAAGGAAGGAAGGCAGGAAGGAAGGCAGGAAAGAAGGAAGGAAGGCAGGAAGGCAGAAAGTCAGGCAGGAAGGAAGGAAGGAAGGCAGGAAGCAAGTAAGGAAGGAAGGCAGGAAGGAAGGCAGGAAAGCAGGTAGGAAAGCAGGAAGGAAGGCAGGAAGGAAGGAAGGAAGGAAGGCAGAAAGGCAGGAAGGAAGGAGGGAAGGCAGGAAGGAATGAAGGCAGGAAGGAAGGAGGGAAGGCAGGAAGGAAAGGAAGGCAGGAAGGCAGGAAGGAAGGCAGGAAGGAACGCAGGAAGGAAGGAAGGAAGGCAGGCAGGCAATAAGGAAGGCAGGAAGGCACGCAGGAAGGAAGGCAGGAAGGCAGGAAGGAAGGAAGGAAGGAAGGAGGAAGGCAGGAAGGAAGGAGGGAAGGCAGGAACGAAGGCAGGAAGGCAGGAAGGAAGGCAGGAAGGCAGGAACGAAGGCAGAAAGGATGGAGGGAAGGGAGGAAGGCAAGAAGGAAGGAAAGAAGGAAGGAAGGAAGGAAGGACGGCAGGAAGGCAGGAAGGAAGGCAGGCAGGCAGGAAGGAAGGAAGGCAGAAAGGAAGGCAGGAAGGAAGGCAGGAAGAAAGGCAGGAAGGAAGGTAGGAAGGAAGGCAGGAAGGAAGGAAGGCAGGAAGGAAAAAAGGAAGGAAGGCAAGAAGGCAGGAAGGCAGGCAGGAAGGAAGGCAGGCAGGAAGGCAGGCAGAAAGGAAGGCAGGAAGGAAGGCAGGAAGGAAGGCAGGAAGGAAGGCAGGAAGGAAGGAAGGAAGGCAGGAAGGCAGGCAGGCAGAAAGGAAGGCAGGAAGGCAGGAAGGCAGGCAGGAAGGAAGGCAGGAAGGAAGACAGGAAGGAAGGTAGGAAGTAAGGCAGGCAGGCAAGAAGGAAGTCAGGAAGGAAGACAGGCAGGCAGGAAGGAAGGAAGGAAGGAAGGAAGGAAGGAAGGAAGGATGGAAGGAAGGAAGGACGGAAGGAAGGAAGGAAGGAAGGAAGGAAGGAAGGAAGGAAGGAAGGAAGGAAGGAAGGAAGGAAGGAAGGCATTAAGGAAGTCAGGAAGGAAGGCATGAAGGAAGGCAGGCAGGCAGGAATGAAGGAAGGAAGGCAAGCAGGCAGGAAGGCAGGAAGGCAGGAAGGCAGGAAGGCAGGAAGGCAGAAGGCAGGAGGTCCTGAGGGAGACTCAACAAAGCTAACAGAGATATATTTCCTTACAACTGTTGACTGAATTCTTGACCACTAACAGTTGCGTGTATCACACGCAACACATACACACACAGAACACAAACACACACACAACACCTACACACACAACACAAACACACACACACACACACACACACACACAACACACACACACAACACACACACACACACAACACACACACATACACACAGAACACACAACACACACACACACAACACAACACAACACACAACACACACACAACACACACACACACACACACACACACACACACACACACACACACACACACACAACACACACACACACAACACACACACACACAACACACACACAACACACACACACACACACACACACACAACACACACACACACACAACACACACACACAACACACACACACAACACACACACACTGAACACACACACACACACACACACACACACAACACACACAAACACACAACACACACACACAACACACACACACAACACACACACAACACACACACACACACACACACACACACACACACACACACACACACACACACACACACACACACACACACACACACAACACACACACACACACACACACACACAAAACACACACACACACCAACACGTCTCAGTGTGGCCAATCGCACCATCACACGCTCCACAAAACATCGCTCACACACCACAAAACATCGCTCACATATTTCAACTCTCATCTCTCACATCGTCACTCCAACAACGCCTCTTCAATTACCAACAACTCACCGTCTATTCCCATTATACAACACCACAAAATAGTTTAAATAACCCAGTTAACCTTCCGCGAGCTTCAAACCAATATAAAAATGACGTATGGCGTAAAAAAAAACGATGTAAAAGCCGTGAAAAATGATGATTTTAAGATCGCTACTTAGCTAAAGTTAGCGGTGTTGGCTAAGAAGTGTTTAAGTGTCAGCGCCGCTGATCAACTATCATAATTCTTCGCCCGACACGGCGCTCTGAGGAATTTATCTGCTAGTAGGGGATTTCCGCCATGGAAGTATTCATAACTTGGTAGAATGTCAGCGGCTGACATAATTTTAGCAGCTTAAAACTGCGAAATAAACCCCGATGAGAAGCTGTGGAGAAATGTTTCTTATCCGCCGTCCTCTGATCAACTCTCGTAATTCTTCGTCCGACACGGCTCTCTGGGGGGATTTATATCCAAGTAGGGGATTTCCACCATGGAAATATTCATAACTTGTTACAATGTCAGCTCCTGCCATAATTTGATCCGCCTAAAACTACAAAATAAACTCTGATGTGAGGCTATGGTGAAGTGTCAGCTCCACCGCCTCTGATCAACTATCATAATTCTTGGCCCGACACGGCTCTCTGGGGGATATATATCCTAGTAGGGGATTTCCGCCATGGAAATATTCATAACTTGCTAGAATGTCAGCGGCTGCCATAATGGGAGTCGCCTAAATCTGTGAAATAAACTCCGAGGCGAAGCTGCAAGTTTTGGATTTGCATTGTGTTGCGGGAGCCGCCCGAGGATGTATAGACGGAGGAAACGTGTTTGTGGAAAGTAATGAAGAGAGTTGGATCCCACTCAACGAGCCGTGTTTGTGGAGAGTAATGAAGAGGGTTGGATCCCACTCAAGGGCTTTGTGAAGAGGTCTCGACTCCACACAAGAGGCCTCCTGGCTAACCCTCCCCGACCCTCTTTTGTTTACCAGGTTTTTTGCAGCCTATATAAGCGTCCCTTATACACTCCAGCCACACACATTCTGATCCCTTGTTATACGCTTTAGATCCTTCGTTTATGAATATAGATCCTCTTTATGGGTGTAGATCCTCTTTATTTTTATTGATGATCCTATTTTGGGGGATTAGGATCCTCTTGCTTTGGATTTAGAGTCTCTTTCGAATTTAGATTCTTTTTCGAGTTTAGATTGTCGCTCATGGATTCTGATCCTCTTTCCATCATTAAGATCCTCTGTCTTTTTATTCTGATTCCCATTCTTTGGATTGTGATCCTCTTTCTTGGATTCTGATACTGTATCTTTGCATTCTGATCCTCTATCAATGTATTCTGATCATATTTCTTAGTATTCCAATCCTCATCAAGATTCACATGCTCTATTTGCAGAATCTGCAAAATGATTATTATTATATTATTATTATTATTATTATTATTATTATTATTATTATTATTATTATTATTATTATTATTATTATTATTATTATTATTATTATTATTATTATTATTATTATTAATATTTTGTCTAACACTCAATACATCATCTTTAAGTTTTTATAAAATTATTTTCCAATCTTCGAGGAACAAACATTCCAGAAAAAATTCAATATTCCCCTCGTAGATGATATTACCAGGCTAGTGTTACTAGTGTTACCAGGATAATGTTAATATTTACCAGAGATATTTACTAGATTACCAGCAGTGTTACTAGTTTACCAGGATATGTTACTAGTGTTACCAGGCTATTTACTAGTATTCCAATAGTTCTAGTGTTACCAGGATAATGTTACTAGTGTTACCAGGATAGTGTTACTAGTGTTACCAGGATAATGTTACTAGTGTTACCAGGATAGTGTTACTAGTATTACCAGGCTAGTGTTACTAGTGTTACCAGGCTAGTGGTACTAGTGTTACCAGGCTAGTGTTACTAGTGTTACCTGGCTAGTGTTACTAGTTTTACCAGGCTAGTGTTACCAGGCTAGTGTTACTAGTGTTACCAAGCTAGTGTTACCTGGCTAGTGTTGCTAGTGTTACCTGGCTAGTGTTACCAGGCTAGTGTTACTAGTGTTACCTGGCTAGTGTTACCTGGCTAGTGTTATCAGGCTAGTGTTACTAGTGTTACCAGGCTAGTGTTACTAGTGTTACCAGACTAGTGTTACTAGTGTTACCTAGCTAGTGATACTAGTGCTACCAGGCTAGTGTTACTAGTGTTACCTGGCTAGTGTTACCTGCTAGTGTTACCAGGCTAGTGTTACTAGTGTTACCTGGCTAGTATTACTAGTGTTACCAGGCTAGTGTTACCAGGCTAGTGTTATTAGTGTTACCAGGCTAGTATTACTAGTGTTTACCTGGCTAGTGTTACTAGTGTTACATGCTAGTGTTACCTGGCTAGTGTTACTAGTGTTACCTGCTAGTATTACCAGGCTAGTGTTACTAGAGTTACCTGGCTAGTATTACTAGTGTTACCAGGCTAGTGTTACTAGTGTTACCAGGCTAGTGTTACTAGTGTTACCAGGCTAGTGTTACTAGTGTTACCAGGCTAGTGTTACTAGTGTTACCTGGCTAGTGGTACTTGGCTAGTGTTACGAGTGTTACCTGGCTAGAGTTACTAGTGCTACCAGGCTAGTGTTACTAGTGTTACCTGGCTAGTCTTACTAGTGTTACCAGGCTAGTGTTACCAGACTAGTGTTACTAGTGTTACCAGGCTAGTGTTACTAGTGTTACCAGGCTAGTGTTACTAGCGTTACCAGGCTAGTGTTACTAGCGTTACCTGCCTAGTGTTACTAGTGTTACCAGGCTAGTGTTACTAGTGTTACCAAGCTAGTGTAACTAGTGTTACCAGGCTAGTGTTACTAGTGTTACCTGGTTAGTGTTACTAGTGTTACCACGTGTATACTAGTGTTACCACGTTAGTGTTACTAGTGTTACCTGGCTAGTGTTACTAGTGTTACCTGGCTAGTGTTACTAGTGTTACAAGGCTAGTGTTACTAGTGTTACCAGACTAGTGTTACCAGGCTACTGTTACTAGTGTTACCAGGCTAGTGTTACTAGTGTTACCTGGCTAGTGTTACTAGTGTTACCTGGCTAGTGTTACGAGTGTTACCTGGCTAGTGTTACTAGTGTTACCAGGCTAGTGTTACTAGTGTTACCTGCTAGTGTTACCAGGCTAGTGTTACTAGTGTTACCTGGCTAGTGTTACTAGTGTTACCTGCTAGTGTTACTAGTGTTACCTGGCTAGTGTTACTAGTGTTACCTGGCTAGTGTTACTAGTGTTACCAGGCTAGTGTTACCTGGCTAGTGTTACTAATGTTACCTGTTAGTGTTACCAGGCTAGTGTTACTAGAGTTACCTGGCTAGTATTACTAGTGTTACCAGGCTAGTGTTACTAGTGTTACCAGGCTAGTGTTACTAGTGTTACCTGGCTAGTGTTACTAGTGTTACCTGGCTAGTGTTACTAGTGTTACCAGGTTAGTATTACTAGTGTTACCTGGTTAGTGTTACTAGTGTTACCTGACTAGTGTTACCAGACTAGTGTTACTAGTGTTACCAGGCTAGTGTTACTAGTATTACCAAGTTAATGTTACTAGTGTTACCAGGCTTGTGTTACTAGTGTTACCTGGCTAGTGTTACGAGTGTTACATGGCTAGTGTTACTAGTGTTACCAGGATAGTGTTACTAGTGTTACTAGGCTAGTATTACTAGTGTTACCAGGCTAGTGTTACTAGTGTTACCTGGCTAGTGTTTCTAGTGTTACCTGTCTAGTGTTACTAGTGTTACCCGGCCAGTGTCCCTAGTGTTACCATGCCAGTGTTGCTAGTTTTACCTGGCCAGTGTCCTAGTGTTACCTGGCCAGTGTTACCAGTGTTACCTGGCCAGTGTTACTAGTGTTACCTAGCTAGTGTTACTAGTGTTACCTCGCTAGTGTTTCTAGTGTCTCCTGTCTAGTGTTACTAGTGTTACCTGGCCAGTGTCCCTAGTGTTACGTGGCCAGTGTTACTAGTTTTACATGGACAGTGTTACTAATGTTACCTGGCCAGTGTTACTAGTGTTACCGGGACAGTGTTTCTAGTGTTACCTGGCCAGTGTTACTAGTGTTTCCTGGCCAGTGTTACTAGTGTTACCTGGCCGGTGTTACTAGTGTTACCTGGTTAGTATTAGTAGTGTTACCTGGCTAGTGTTACTAGTGTTACCTAGCTAGTTTTACTAGTGTTACGTGGCCAGTGTTACTTGTATTGCCTTGCTAGTGTTAGTGTTAACTGGTAGTATAATGATGGCTGTAATGATTCCTATGAGCTATATAATGAGCTTAATGATGAGCTCTATAAAGAGGTGTAATGAGCTCTTAGTATGGTCTATGAGGAGTATAATGAAGTGTATAATGTACTCTATTGTAAGCTCTTTGATCTCTATAATGAGGTGTTTAATGACGTGTATAATGAGATGTATAATTAGCTTTATAATACGCTCTATGAGGTGTATAATGACGTGTATAATGAGGTGTATAATGAGCTCTATAATAAGCTCTACGAGGTGTGTAATGAGGTGTATAATGATATCTATAATGAGCTCTATAATAAGCTTTATGAGGTGCATAATGAAGTGTATAATGAGGTGTAAAATGAGGTGCATAATGAGGTGTATAATGAACTCTATAATAAGCTCTATTAGGTGTATAGTGAGGTGTATAATAAGCTCTATAATAAGCTCTATGAGGTGCATGAGGTGTATAATGAGCTCTATAATAAGCTCTATGAGATGTATATTGATTTGAATAATTGGGTGCATAATGAGGTGTATAATGAGGTGAATAATGAGGTGTATTATGAGGTGTATAATGAGTGTAGTTAGGTGTATAATGAGGTGTATAATGAGTGTAGTGAGGTGTATAATGAGGTGTATTATGAGGGGTATAATGAGCTCTATAATATGCTCTATGAGGTGTATAATGACGTGTATAATGAGTGTAGTAGGGTGCATAATGAGTGTAGTGAGGTGTATAATGAGATGTATAATGAGGTGCTAATGAAGGATATAATGGACACTATAATAAGCTCTGAGGTGCATAATTAGGTGTATAAAGAGGTGTATAATGAGGTTTATAGTGACCTCTATAATAAGCTGTATGAGGTGTCATAATGAGGTGTATAATAAACTCTATGAGGTGTATAATGACATGTATAATAATCTCTATGAAGTGTATAATGAGGAGCATAATGAGATGTATAATGAGGTGCATAATGAGGGGTATAATGAGGTGTATAATGAGTGTAGTGAGGTGTATAATGAGTGCAGTGAGGTGTATACAGAGGTGCCATAATGAGGTGTATAATGAGGGGTATAATGAGAATTATAATAAGCTCTATGAGGTGTATAATGAGGTGTATAATGAGGTACATAATGAGGTGTATAATGAGGTGCATAATGAGGAGTATAATGAGGTGCATAATGAGGTGTATAATGAGGGGTATAATGAGTGTAGTGAGGTATATAATGAGGTGTATAATGATGGGTATAATGAACACTAATAATCTCTATGTGGTGTATAATGTAGGGTATAAAGAGCACTATAATACGCTCTATGAGGTGTATAATGAGGTGTACGATGGCGAGTATAATAAGCTCTATGAGGTGTATAATGAGGTGTATAATGAGTGTAGTAAGGTGTATAATGAGGTGTATAAAGAGTGTAGTGAGGTGTGTAATGAGGTGCATAATGAGGGGCATAATGAGCACTATAATAAGCTTTATGAGGTGCATAATGAGGTATATAATGAGTGCATAATGAGGTGTATAATGAGGTGCATAATGAGGTTTATAGTGACCTCTATAATAAGCTCTACGAGGTGCATAATGAGGTGTATAATGAGGTTTATAATGACGTGCATAATAAGCTCTATGAGGTGTATAATGAGGAGTATAATGATGTGTATAATGATGTGTATAATGAGGGGTATAATGAGTGTAGTGAGGTGTATAATGAGTGCATAATGAGAGGTATAATGAGCACTATAATAAGATCTATGAGGTGTATAATGAGGTGTATAATGAGGTGTATAATGAGGGGTATAATGAGTGTAGTGAGATGTATAATAACGTGTATAATAAGCTCTATGAGGTGTATAATGAGGTGTATAATAAGTGTAGTGAGGTGTATAATGAAGTGCATAATGAGTGAAGTGAGGTGTATAATGATTTGCATAATGAGCGGTATAATGAACACTATAATAAGCTCTATGAGGTGCATAAGGTGTATAATTGGGTGTATAATGATGTGTATAATGAGGTTTATAGTGACCAATATAATAAGCTCTATGAGGTGCATAATGAGGTGTATAATGAGGTGTATAATGATGTGCATAATAAGCTCTATGAGGTGTATAATGAAGTGTATAATGACGTGTATAATAAGCTCTATGAGGTGTATAATGAGGTGTATAATGAGTGTAGTGAGGTGTATAATGAGGTGCATAATGAGGGGTATAATGAGCACTATAATAAGCTCTATGAAGTGCATAATGAGGTGTATAATTGGGTGTATAATGAGGTGTATAATGAGGTGTATAATGAGGTGTATAATGAGGTGTATAATGAGGTGTATAATGAGTGTAATGGTGATATAATTGAGGTGTATATAGTGATATGCTATAATAAGCTCTATAGATGAGTGATAATGAGGTGTATAATGAGGTGTATAATGAGGTGTATAATGAGGTGTATAATGAGGTGTATAATGAGTGTAGTGAGGTGTATAATGAGGTTCATAATGATTGTAGTGAGGTGTATAATAAAGTGTATGAGTGTAGTGAGGTGTATAATGAGTGTAGTGATGTGTATAATGAGGTGCATAATGAGGTGTATAATGAGGTGTATAATGAGTGTAGTGAGGTGTATAATGAGTGCATAGTGTGTATAATGAGGTGTATAATGAGTGTAGTGAGGTGTATAATGAGGTGTATAATGAGTGTAGTGAGGTGTATATGAGGTGCATAATGAGGTGTATAATAGGTGTGAGTGATATGAGGTGCTAATGAGGTGTATAATGAGGTTATAATGAGTTGTACAATGAGGTGTATAATGAGGTGTTAATGAGGTGTATAATGAGTGTATAATGAGTTAGTGAGGTGATAATGAGGTGTATAATGATGTATATGAGTGTAGTATTATATAGTTATATGTTAGTGAGGTGTATAATGAGTTGTACAATGAGTTATAATGAGGTGCATAATGAGGTGTATAATAGAGGTGTATAATGCATGAGGTGTATAATGAGTGTTCATAGTGTATAATGAGGTGCATAATGAGTGTATGAGGTGTATAATGAGTGTAGTAATGTGTGTATATAAGTGTATAATGAGTTGTATTGAGGTGTATAATGAGGTGTATAATGAGTGTAGTAGGTTGAAATCAGGTGCATAGAGGTGTAAACTCACTTCAACACTACTGTACTATGTATAATAATTCACTTGAGTATTATGTCCACTCTACATCCACTGTCATATACTCTAGCTGAGTCTACTCACTAGATTATACTAAACTCACTATCTCATACTACTTTACTCTACTCTCACTACTGTCATCTAATCTCACTCCCTCTCTCACTGCTCTCACTATCACTCACTTACTCTCACTCTTCTCACTTCACTTCACTCTACCTCTCACTCATCACTTCATCTCATCTCACTCTCACTTACTCACTCTACCTCACTCTCCTACTCCGTCTCACTCCTTCACACTCTCACTACACTCACTTACCTCTACTTCTTCTCACTCTCACTCCTCTCACTCTACTCCACTTCACTCTCACTCTCTCACTCTCCTTACTTCCACTCCCTCCTCTCATCTCCTCTCACTCCCTCACTTCCCTCTCACTCTCCTCTCACTCATTCACTTCACTCACTCTCCTCACTTCACTCTTCCACTCTCACTCTCTCTCACTCTCACCTCTCACTCTCCACTCTCCTCACTTCACTCTCTCCTTCACACTCCTCTCCTCTCACTCTCCACTCTCACTCACTTCACTCACTTCACTCTCACTCTCACTCTCCACTCTCACTCCTTCCTCTCACTCTCACACTTCCTTCACTTACTCTCTACTCACTTCCCATCACTCACTCTCCTACTCCTCTCACTCACTCACTCTTCATCTCTCACACTCTCACTCTTCACTCACTTCTCTCCCTCACTCTCACCTCTCACTCTCATCTCTTCACTTCCCTCACCTCCTCCTTCACTCCACTCTCTCTCACTCCACTCTCACTCTCACTCTCTCACTCATGGACAATTCAGAATTAAAGTCGATAGTATTTAGTGTTGTCAGTAGTTATTTTATGGACAGGTGATGTGTCTTGTGTGATGTATACACCTGTACACACACCTGTACGCACGTGGTGCACACACCTGGTGCACACATGTACACACACCTGGTGCACACATGTACACACACGTGGTGCACACATGTACACACTTCCAGTGTACACAATTACTAAACACATTCATAACAAGAACGTTATTACCTGTCTCCTCGACTAACATATTCTCCTTCCTTCCCTCCTTCCTTCATTCTTCCTTCCTTCCTTCTTCCTGCCTTCCTTCATTCCTCCTTCCTTCATTTTTCCTTCCTCTCCTTCCTTCATTCTTCCTTCATGCCTTCCTTCCTTCCCACATTCCTTCATTCTTCCTTCCTTCCTTCTTCCTTCCTTCCTCTTCTTCCTTCCTTCTTCCTTCTTTCCTTCCTTCCTTCTTCCTGCCTTCCTTCTTTTCTTCCCTCCTTCCTCCCTTCCCTCCTTCCTTCATTCTCCCTTCCTTCCCTCCTTCCTTCATTCTTTCTTCCTGCCTTTCTTCCTTCCCTCCCTCCTTCCTTCATTCTTCCTTCCTTCCCTCCTTCCTTCATTCTTTCTTCCTGCCTTTCTTCCTTCCCTCCTTCCTTCATTCTTCCTTCCTTCCCTCCTTCCTTCATTCTTCCTTCTGCCTTCCTTCCTTCCCTCCTTCCTTCCTTCATTCCTTCCTTCCTGCCTTCCTTCTTTTCTTCCTTCCTTCCTGCCTTCCTTCTTTCCTTCCCTCCTTCCATCTTCCTGCCTTCCTTCTTTCCTTCCCTCCTTCCATCTTCCTGTCTTCCTTCTTTCCTTCCCTCCTTCCATCTTCCTGCCTTCCTTCTTTCCTTCCCTCCCTCCTTCTTCCTGCCTTCCTTCTTTCCTTTCCTCCTTTCTTCCTGCCTTCCTTTCTTCCTTCCTTCCTTCTTTCCTTCCTTCCTTCCTTGCTGCCTTCCTTCTTTCCTTCCTGCCTTCCTTCTTTCCTTCTCTCCTACCTTCCTTCCTGCCCTCCTTCTTTCCTTCCCTCCTTCGTTCCTTCCTGCCTTCCTTCTTTCCTTCCCTCCATCGTTCCTTCCTGCCTTCCTTCTTTCTTTCCCTCCTTCTTTCTTCCTGCCTTCCTTCTTTCCTTCCCTCCTTCCTTCCTGCCTTCCTTCTTTCCTTCCTTCCTGCCTTCCTTCTTTCCTTCCCTCCTACCTTCCTTTCCTGCCTTTCTTCTCCTTCCTTCCCTCCTTCCTTCCTGCCTTCCTTCTTTCCTTCCCTCCTACCTTCCTTCCTGCCTTCCTTCTTTCCTTCCCTCCTACCTTCCTTCCTTCTTTCCTTCCTTCCCTCCCCTTCCTTCCTGCCTTTCTTCTTTCCTTCCTTCCCTCCTTCCTTCCTGCCTTCCTTCTTTCCTTCCCTCCTACCTTCCTTCCTGCCTTTCTTCTTTCCTTCCTTCCTCCTTCCTTCCTGCCTTCCTTCTTTCCTTCCCTCCTACCTTCCTTCCTTCTTCCTTCTTCCTCCTCCTTCCTCCTTCCTTCCTTCTTTCCTTCCTTCCCTCCTTCCTTCCTGCCTTCCTTCTTTCCTTCCCTCCTACCTTCCTTCCTTCCTTCCTTCTTTCCTTCCCTCCTTTCTTCCTTCCTTCCTTCTTTCCTTCCCTCCTTCTCATTGTACAAATATTACTGCTGTTCTTCCTGTCTGTCTTACCTCATTGTATCGTCTACGTGAGAAGTAGAAGAGTGAAGGAGAGTGAGAGAGTGAGTGAGTGAGAAGTGAGAGTGAGAGTGAGAGTGGAGAGGAGTGAGAGAGTGAGATGAGGAGTGAGTAGGGGATGAGAGTGAGAGGAGAGTGAGTGAGTGGGAGGTGAAGTGAGGTGAGAAGGGGTGAGAGTGAGAGGAGAGTGAGAGGAGATGAGTAGAGAGAGAGAGTGAGTAGTGAGAGTGAGGAGAGGAGTGAAGAGAGTGAGGAGTGAGGAAGTGAGATGAGAGAGTGAGGTGAAATGAGAGGGAGAGAGTAGAGTATGAAGTGTGAGAAGAGTGAGTAAAGGAGAGTGAGGAGAGTGAGGAGTGAGGTGAGTGAGAGTGAGAGTGTGAGATGAGAGGAGTGGAGTGAGAGTGATGAGAGAGTGAGGAGAATGAGAGTGAGTGAGGAATGAGTGAAAGTGAGAGTGAGGAGTAGAGTGAAGTGAGAGAGTGAGGGTGAGAGAGAGTGAGTGGAGTGAGATAGAGTGAGGTGAGAGAGTGAGAGAGAGTGAGAGGAGTGAGTGAGTGAGAGAGAGTGGGAGTGAGGAAGTGAAAAGGAGTGAAGTGAAGTGATAGTGAGAGAGTAGAGAGGTGAGAGAGTGAGAGGAGGGAGGAGAGTGAGAGGAGTGGGATGAGAGGAGAGGAGTAGCGTGAAGAGAGTGAAAGTGAGAGTGAGAGTGAGAGTGAGAGTGAGAGAGGAGAGTGTGAGAGTGAAAGTGAGAGGTGAGAGTGAGATGTGAGGTGAGAGTGAGTGAAATGAGAGTGAAGTGAGATGAGAGTGAAAGTGAGAGTGAGATGAAGTGAAAGGAGTGAAGTGAGAGTGAGGTGAGAGAGTGAGAGTGAGGAGTGAGAGTGAGAGTGGAGAGTGAGAGTGAGAGTGAGGAGAGTGAGAGTGAGAGAGAGTGAGAGGTGAGAGGAGAGAGTGAGAGTGAGAGAGTGAGAGTGAGATGAGAGAGTGAGAGTGAGAGTGAGGAGAGTGAGAGAGTGAGAGTGAGTGGGAGTGAGAGAAAGAGTGGGAGTGAGTGAGAGAGTGACGTGAAAGATGAAGTGAGAGTGGAGATGAAAAGTGAGAGGAGAGGTGAGAGTGAGGTGAGAGGAGTGAGTGAAGTGAGAGTGTGAGAATGAGGTGAGAGTGAGTGTGGAGTGAGTGAGAATGAGAGTGAAGTGAGATGAGAGTGAGAGTGAGAGTGGAGATGAGGAGTGAAGAGTGAGAGTGAGAGTGAGTGAGTGAGTGAGTGAGAGAGGAGTGAAGTGAGAGGTGAGGTGAGAGAGTGAGGTGAGAGAGTGAGAGAGTGGAGAGTGAGAGTGAGAGTGAGAGTAGAGTGTGAGGGAGGAGAGAGTGAGAGTGAGAGTGAGAGTGGATGAGTGAGAGGAGAGTGAGAGTGAAGTGAGAGTGAGTGAAGAGTGAGAGAGTGAGAGTGAGAGTGAGAGTGAGTAGGGGAGAGAGTGAGAGGAAGTGGAGTGTGAAAAGTGAGAGAGGTGAGAGGAAGTGAGAGAGAGTGAGAGTGAGATGAGAGTGAAAGTGAGAGTGTGAGAGTGAGAGTGAAGTGAGAGTGAGAGAGTGAGGAGAGTGAGAGTGAGGAGTGAGAGTGAGGAGTGAGAGTGAGTGAGAGTGAGAGTGAGAGTGAGAGTGAGGAGAGTAGGGGAGGAGGTGAGAGTGTGAGAGTGAGAGTGAGAGTGAGATGGAGAGTGAGAGTGAGAGTGAGAGTGAGAGAGAATGTAGAGTGGAAGTGAGGAGTGAGAGTGAGAGTGATGAGAGTGAGAGGAGAGTGAGAGAGTGAGAGTAGAGGAGTGAGAGTGAGAGTGAGAGGGTGAGGGAGTGAGAGAGTGAGAGGTGAGAGGAGATGAGAGTGAGAGTAGAGAGTGGAGTGAGAGAGTGAGTGAGGAGTGAGAGTGGAGTGAGGAGTGAGAGTGAGGGTGAGGTAGAGTGAGGTGGAGAGTGAGAGGAGAGTGAGGGAGTGAGAGTGAGAGTGAGAGTGAGAGGGAGAGTGAGGTGAGAGGAGGTGAGAGAGAGTGAGAGTGAGAGTGGAGGTGAGGGAGAGTGAGAGTGAGAGTGAGAGTGAGTGAGTGGAGGGAGAATGAGAGTGAGAGTGAGGTGAGAGTGAGAGAGTGAGAGTGAGTGAGTGAGAGTAAAAGTGAGAGTGAGAGTAAGAGTAAGAGTGAGAGTGAGAGTAAGAGTAAGAGTGAGAGTGAGAGTGAGAGTAAGAGTGAGAGTGAGAGTGAGAGTGAGAGTAAGAGTGAGAGTGAGATGAGAGTGAGAGTGAGAGTGAAGTGAGTGAGAGTGAGAGTGAGAGGTGAGAGGTAAGAGTGAGAGTGAGTAGAGTGAGAGTGAGAGTAAGGTGAGAGTGAGAGTGAGTAGAGTAAGAGTGAGAGTGAGAGTAAGAGTAAGAGTGAGAGTGAGTAAGAGTGAGAGTGAGGAGTAAGAGTAAGAGTGAGAGTGAGTTAAGACAGCAGTAATATATCAAGTCTTAAAGACAGTGTTGTTGTTGTTGTTGTTGTTGTAACATCTTCCAATACTCAATGTTAAGTCTTCTTAATGACCCTAATATATTAATGTCAGCCTCCCTCTAGCCCTCCCTTCTACCCTCCCTCCTTCCTTCTACCCTCCTCCTCCTTCTACCCCCTCTCCACCCCCTCCCCCTCCCTTCTACCCTCCTCCTTCCTTACCCTCCTCCTCCTTCTACCCTCCTCCTTCCTTCTACCTCCCTCCTTCCTTCTACCCTCCTCCTTCCTTCTACCCTCTCCTCCCCTCTCCTTCTACCCTCCCTCCTTCCTCTCCCTCCCTCCTTTCTCCTCCTCCTTCCTTCTACCCTCCCTCCTCTCCTCCTTCTACCCTCCCTCCTTCCTTCTACCCTCCCTCTTCCTTCTACCCTCCCTCCTCCTTTCTTCCCTCCCTCTCCTTCTACCCTCCCTCCTCCTTCTACCCTCCTCCTCCTTCTACCCTCCCTCCTTCCTTCTACCCTCCCTCCTCCTTCTACCCTCCCTCCTTCCTTCTACCCTCCCTCCTTCCTTCTACCCTCCCTCCTTCCTTCTACCCTCCCTCCTTCCTTCTACCCTCCCTCCTCCCTTCTACCCTCCCTCTTCCTCTCCCTCCCTCCCTTCTACCCTCCCTCCTTCCCTTCTACCCTCCCTCCTTCTCCTCCTCCTTCCTTCTACCCTCCCTCCTTCCTTCTACCCTCCCTCCTCTTCCTCCTCCTTCCTCTCCCTCCTTCCTTCTACCCTCCCTCCTTCCTTCTACCCTCCTCCTTCCTTCTACCCTCTCCTTCCTTCTACCTCCTCCTCTTCCCTCCCTTCTTACCCTCCCTCCTTCCTTCTACCCTCCCTCCTTCCTTCTACCTCCTCCTTCCTTCTACCTCTTTCCTTCTACCTCCCTCCTTCCTTCTACCTCCTCCTCCTTTTCCTTCCTCCTTCCTTCTACCCTCCCTCTTCCTTCTACCCTCCCTCCTTCCTTCTACCCTCCCTCCTTCCTTCTACCCTCCCTCCTTCCTTCTACCCTCCCTTCTTCCTTCTACCCTCCCTTCTTCCTTCTACCCTCCCTTCTTCCTTCTACCTCCCTTCCTTCTACCCTCCCTCCTTCCTTCTACCCTCCCTCTTCCTTCTCCCTCCTACCTTCCTTCTACCCTCCTTCTTCCTTCTACCCTTCTTTCTTCTACCCTCCCTTTCTTCTACCCTCCTCCTCCTTCTACCCTCCCTCCTTCCTTCTACCCTCCCTTCTTCCTTCTACCATCCCTCCTTCCTTCTAACCTCCCTCCTTCCTTCCACCCTCCCTCCTTCCTTCTACCCTCCCTCCTTCCTTCTATCCTTCCTTCTTCCTTCTACACTCCCTCTTCCCTCCTTCTTCCTCCTTCTTCCTTCTAACCTCCTTCTTCTTCCTCTCTTCCTTCTACCCTCCTTCTTCCTTCACCTCTTCTTCCTTCTACCCTCCCTTCTTCCTTCTACCCTCCCTCTTCCTTCTACCCTTCGTCCTTCCTTTCAAAGGAACGTTGGAGGGAAGGAACGATCTGCTGAGATCTCTTACCCATTTCTACAGCTCTGCAAGCTCCTGATGATGTGTTGATTGCAAGACGAAAGGCCTAGAGTTATTATTGAACTCCCCCCCTGTGGTTGTTTTGCATCTTGTATTTATATATATCTGGCAGGTCTAAAAATATTGGTCAAAGGCTCTGAATTTATAGCGAAATTATGTTACTTGTGTAGTTAGCTATTTTTGAGATGTCTGGGGCCAAGAGCTTGCTGTTACCAGAGTCTCCATAGTGAGTCTGGGGCCAAGAGCCTGCTGTTACCAGAGTCTCCATAGTGAGTCTGGGGCCAAGAGCTTGCTGTTATCAGAGTCTCCATAGTGAGTGTGGGGCCAAGAACTTGCTGTTACCAGAGTCTCCATAGCGACTCTAGGGCCAAGAGCCTGCTGTTACCAGAGTCTCCATAGTGAGTCTGGGGCCAAGAGCTTGCTGTTATCAGAGTCTCCATGAGTGGCCAAGCTCTGTCCAAGTCTCCATAGCGACTCTAGCCAAGAGCTTTCTGTTACCAGAGTCTCCATAGCGACTCTAGGGCCAAGAGCTTGCTGTTACCAGAGTCTCCATAGCGACTCTAGGGCCAAGAGCTTGCTGTTACCAGAGTCTCCATAGCGACTCTAGGGCCAAGAACTTGCTGTTACCAGAGTCTCCATAGTGAGTCTGGGGCCAAGAGCTTTCTGTTACCAGAGTCTCCATAGCGACTCTGAGGCCAAGAGCTTTCTGTTACCAGAGTCTCCATAGCGACTCTAGGGCCAAGAGCTTTCTGTTACCAGAGTCTCCATAGCGACTCTGGGACCAAGAACTTGCTGTTACCAGAGTCTCCATAGTGAGTCTGGGGCCAAGAGCTTTCTGTTACCAAAGTCTCCATAGCGACTCTAGGGCCAAGAACTTGCTGTTACCAGAGTCTCCATAGCGACTATAGGGCCAAGAACTTGCTGTTACCAGAGTCTCCATAGCGACTCTGGGGCCAAGAGCTTTCTGTTACCAGAGTCTCCATAGCGACTCTAGGGCCAAGAACTTGCTGTTACCAGAGTCTCCATAGCGACTATAGGGCCAAGAACTTGCTGTTACCAGAGTCTCCATAGCGACTCTAGGGCCAAGAACTTGCTGTTACCAGAGTCTCCATAGTGAGTCTAATGCCAAGACTTGTACCAAGTCTCCATAGCGACTATAGGGCCAAGAACTTGCTGTTACCAGAGTCTCCATAGCGACTCTAGGGCCAAGAGCTTTCTGTTACCAGAGTCTCTATAAGAATTCCGATGTTGGTATCGGCCAGTCGAAGACACCCGTCCAGTATTTCGTATTTGTCATTGTTAGCAACACTGGGTCAGACAACACTTAAGGCCACTTAAGTTCCTCCGTCTTGTAATAATATTTTTCCACTATAATCTTGTCCATAATTACTATCGCATTTGCTTCGGAAGTTGAAGTCCAGGATCTTTCCATAATTCATGGTATAACTTAAATCTTTGAGGACAATTTAGTAAATCAATATATTAATATGAGTGCTCGCGGGCCACAGTTGATTTTTCAGGGGTGCCCAGTCTACTTGTGGCCCACGGGCACCCCTGTATCCCTCCTGTCACCCCTGTACCTCTTTTGGCACCCCTGTATCTCTACTGGCACCCCTGTACCTCTCTTGGCACCCCTGTACCTCTACTGGCACCCCTGTACCTCTCCTTTCACCCCTGTATCTCTACTGGCATCCCTGTACCTCTCCTGGCACCCCTGAACCCCTCTTGACACCTC
Source organism: Cherax destructor (assembly GCA_009830355.1). Classification (NCBI taxonomy): domain Eukaryota; kingdom Metazoa; phylum Arthropoda; class Malacostraca; order Decapoda; family Parastacidae; genus Cherax; species Cherax destructor. Next base: position 75,836 of record WNWK01007360.1, on the reverse strand, counting down.
TGAACCCCTCCTGGCACTCCTGAACCCTCCATGGCATCCCTGAACCCCTCCTGGCACCCCTGAATCCTTCCTGGCACCCCTGAACCCTCCCTGACATCCCTGAACCCCTACTGGCACCCCTGAATCCCTCCTGGCACCCCTGAACCCTTCCTGGTACCTCTGAACCCCTCCTATCACCCCTGAACCCTCCCTGGCACCACTGAATCCTTCCTGGCACCTATGAACCCTTCCTGGCACCCCTGAACCTCTCCTGTCATACCTGAACCCCTCCTGGCACCCCTGAACCCTCCCTGGCACCCCTGAATCCTTCCTGGCACCCATGAACCCTTCCTGGCACCCCTGAACCCCTCCTAGCACCCCTGAACCCCTTACTTACCCACTAATAGGGGTTGCCAAGGGGGTGAAGAGTGTTGGAATCCTCTGTCATGTCACTATAAGAGGATTCACTTCTCTTCAACAGTCATAATGTCACTTAAGAAAGAGTATTGAACACCACAACTTTATTGAAAGAACTTGAAAAATATATCCCCTTAGACCAACCATTTTGAAACCGTTTTAACTCGGAAATATACCTGGAAATAGTTGGAAATAATTGGAAATAGTTGGAAATACATGGAAATAGTTGGAAATAATTGGAAATATATGAAGAAATACATGGAAATAGTTGGAAATAATTGGAAATGTATTAAGAAATACATAGAAATAGTTGAAAATAATTGGAAATAGTTGGAAATTCTTGGAAATACTTGGAAATACTTAGAAATTCTTAGAAATACTTGGAAATTCTTGGAAATACTTGGAAATACTTGGAAATACTTGGAAATACTTAGAAATTC
>WNWK01007360.1:0-72500 GCA_009830355.1 Cherax destructor | reverse complement strand
ACAACATCAGCAACGGTAACAACAGCAGCAACGGTAACAACAACAGCAACGGTAACAACAGCAGCAACAGTAACAACAGCATCAACGAAAACAACAACAGCAATGGTAACCACAAGAACGGTAACAACAGCAGCAACGGTAACAACAGCAGCAACGGTAACAACAACAGCAACGGCAACAACAGCAGCAACGGTAATAACAGCAGCAACGGTAACAGCAGCAGCAACGGCAACAGCATCAGCAACGGTAACAAAAGCAGCAACGGTAACAACAGCAACAACGGTAACACCAGCAGCAACGGTAACAACGGTAACAGCAGCAGCAACGGTAACAACAGCAGCAACGGTAACAACAGCAGCAACAGTAACAACATCAGCAACGGTAACAACAACAACAACGGTAACAGCAGCAGCAACGGTAACAGCAGCAGCAACGGTAACAACAGTAGCAACGGTAACAACAGCAGCAACGGTAACAACAGCAGCAACCGCAACAACATCAGCAACTGTAACAACAGCAGCAACGGTAACAACAGCAGCAACGGTAACAACAGCAAAACGGAAACAACAACAGCAATGGTAACAGCAGCAACGGTAACAACAGCAGCAACGGTAACAACAGCAGCAACGGTAACAACAACAGCAACGGCAACAACAGCAGCAACGGTAATAACAGCAGCAACGGAAACAGCAGCAGCAACGGCAACAACAGCAACAACGGTAACAGCAGCAGCAACGGTGACAAGAGCAGCAACGGTAACAACAGCAGCAACGGTAACAACAGCAGCAACGGTAACAACAGCAACAACGGTAACACCAGCAGCAACGGTAACAACGGTAACAGCAGCAGCAACGGTAACAACAGCAGCAACGGTAACAACAGCAGCAACAGTAACAACATCAGCAACGGTAACAACAACAGCAACGGTAACAGCAGCAGCAACGGTAACAGCAGCAGCAAAGGTAACAACAGTAGCAACGGTAACAACAGCAGCAACGGTGACAACAGCAGCAACCGCAACAACATCAGCAATGGTAACAACAGCAGCAACGGTAACAACAGCAGCAACGGTAACAACAGCAGCAACGGAAACAACAACAGCAATGGTAACAGCAGCAACGGTAACAACAGCAGCAACGGTAACAACAGCAGCAACGGTACCAACAACAGCAACGGCAACAACAGCAGCAACGGTAATAACAGCATCAACGGAAACAGCAGCAGCAACGGCAACAGCAGCAACAACGGTAACAAAAGCAGCAACGGTAACAACAGCAGCAACGGTAACAACAGCAGCAACGGTAACAGCAGCAGCAACGGTAACAACAGCAGCAACGGTAACAACAGCAGCAACTGGCAACAACAGCAGCAACGGTAACAACAGCAGCAACGGTAACAAAAGCAGCAACGGTAACAACAGCAACAACGGTAACACCAGCAGCAACGGTAACAACGGTAACAGTAGCAGCAACGGTAACAGCAGCAGCAACGGTAACAGCAGCAGCAACGGTAACAACAGCAGCAACGGTAACAACAACAGCAACGGTAACAACAGCAGCAACGGTAACAACAGCAGCAACGGTAACAACAGCAGCAACGGTAACACCAGCAGCAACTGTAACAACAGCAGCAACGGTAACAACAGCAGCAACGGTAACAACGGTAAAAGCAGCAGCAACGGTAACAACAGCAGCAACGGTAACAACAGCAGCAACGGTAATAGCACCAGCAACAGTAACACCAGTAGCAACGGTAACAACGGTAACAGCAGCAGCAACGGTAAGAACAGCAGCAACGGTAAGAACAGCATGAACGGTAACAGCAGCAGCAACGGTAACAGCAGCAGCAACGGTAACAGCAGCAGCAACGGTAACAGCAGCAGCAACAGTAACAGCAGCAGCAACGGTAACAGCAGCAGCAGATATTCCGTGGAACAACAGTAGCACAATACATGTGTAGTATTTAACACATACCAATACCATATAAATATATACCATCCCTCTATCCATGACGCTACCATAAATAATAATAAGATTTCTTCGGATTTTTAACCCCGGAGGGTTAGCCACCCAGGATAACCCAAGAAAGTCAGTGCGTCATCGAGGACTGTCTGTCTTATTTCCATTGTGGTCCTTAATCTTGTCCCCCAGGATGCGACCCATACCAGTCGACTAACACCCAGGTACATATTTGCTGCTAGGTGAACATGACAACAGGTGTAAGGAAACACGTCGAAATGTTTCCACCCACAGGGAATCGAACCCGGGCCCTCCGTGTGTGAAGCGAGAGCTCTAGCCACCATACCACCGGGCCACTACATAACTACCATATAAACACAGCAATAGGCCTACCAGTCAGCCTAGTCAAGGTAGACATACATAGGCCTACCAGTCAGCCTAGTCAAGGTAGACGTACATAGGCCTACCAGTCAGCCTAGTCAAGGTAGACATACATAGGCCTACCAGTCAGCCTAGTCAAGGTAGACGTACATAGCCTACCAGTCAGCCTAGTCAAGGTAGACATACATAGTCCTACCAGTCACCCTAGTCAAGGTAGACATACATAGGCCTACCAGTCAGCCTAGTCAAGGTAGACATACATAGTCCTACCAGTCAGCCTAGTCAAGGTAGACATACATAGTCCTACCAGTCACCCTAGTCAAGGTAGACATACATAGGCCTATCAATCAGCCTAGTCAACGTAGACATACATAGGTCTACCAGTCAGCCTAGTCAAGATAGACATACATAGGTCTACCAATCAGCCTAGTCAAGGTAGACATACATAGGCCTACCAGTCAGCCTAGTCAAGGTAGACATACATAGGCCTACCAGTCAGCCTAGTCAAGGTAAACATACGCGCCAGACATACCAGAAGGGCCTAACTCCATCTATATTCACTAATACACTATGACAGTCTTAATTATCAGTCTTATTGCTGTTTAACTCTCCCCTCCCCCCAATATTAAACCCAGCACGTTGTGGCAGCGGTGGATACCAGCTTCGTTAAACCGTCTTCTGGTGGGATACCAGCTTCGTTAAACCGTCTTCTGGTGGGATACCAGCTTCGTTAAACCGTCTTCTGGTGGGATACCAGCTTCGTTAAACCATCTTCTGGTGGGATACCAGCTTCGTTAAACCGTCTTCTGGTGGGATACCAGCTTCCTGGTAGTTGAACAGTCTGCCTGGTAGTGGAACAGTCTTCCTGGTAGTGGAACAGTCTGTCTTGTAGTGGAACAGTCTACCTGAGTAGGAACAGTCTCCTGGTAGTGGAACAGTCTTCCTAGTGAACAGTCTGCGTAGTGGAACAGTCTCCTGTAGTGGAACAGTCTGCCTGGTAGTGGAACAGTCTCCTGGTAGTGGAACAGTCTGTCTTAGTGGAACAGTCTACCTGGTAGTGGAACAGTCTACCGGTGAACAGTTCCTGGTAGTGAACAGTCTGCCTTGGTAGTGGAACAGTCTACCTGGTAGTGGAACAGTCTGCCTGGAAGTAGGAACAGTCCCCTGATATGGAACAGGTACATGCTCGGTAAACAGTCTGTCCATCAGTAACTGGAACAGTCTCCTGGTAGTGGAACAGTTCCTAGGACATCCTGGTAGTGAACAGCTCTACCTGGTAGTGGAACATCGTACAGTCTCCTAGGTAAGTGAACAGTCTCCTGGTAGTGGAACAGTCTCCTGGTAGTGGAACAGTCTACCTGTAGTGGAACAGTTCCTGGTAGTGAACAGTCTCCTGGTAGTGGAACAGTCTACCTGGTAGTGGAACAGTCTGCCTGGTAGTGGAACAGTCTCCTAGTAGGAACAGTCTGCCTGGTAGTGGAACAGTCTCCTGTAGTGGAACAGTCTGCCTAGTAGTGGAACAGTCTCCTGGTAGTGGAACAGTCTGCCTAGTAGTGGAACAGTCTCCTGGTATGGAACAGTCTACTAGTAGGGGGAACAGTCTACCTGTAGTGGAACAGTCTACCTAGTAGTGGAACAGTCTACCTGTATGAGTGTCTCTGTGGGAGTCCTGTGGTCTATGGAGTCCTATGGAACGTCCCGATGGAGTCTCCTGTGGACGTCTCTGTAGTGAGTCTCAGTATGACTCTCTATGGAGTCTATGAGTCTCTGTATGAGTCTCTGAGTCGCTGAAGTCTCTGTGGACGTCCGATGGAACGTCTCCTTATGGAGTCTCTGGAATCCCTGTAGTGGAACTCTCTGAGGGACAGTCTGCCTAGTAGTGGAACGTCTCTAGTAGTGGAACAGTCTCCTGTAGTGGAACAGTCTGCCTAGTAGTGGAACAGTCTACCTGTAGTGGAACGTCTCCTGGTAGTGGAACGTCTGCTGTAGTGAATCTCCTGTGTGGAACAGTCTGCCTGGTGGAACGTCTCGATGGAACAGTCTACCTGGTATGGAACGTCTGCCTAGAGTGGAACAGTCTCCTGTGTGGACGTCTCCTGTAGTGGAACGTCTAACCCTGTAGTGGACAGTCTCCTAGTAGTGGAACGTCTGCCTGGTGGAACGGTCCCTGGTGGGAAAGTCTGCCTGGTGTGGAAGGCTCCTGGTAGTGGACAGTCTGCCTGGTAGTGGAACAGTCTCCTGTGTGGAACGTTCCTGTAGTGGAACGTCTCCTAGTGTGGAACAGTCTGCCTAGTAGTGACGTCTCTGTAGGAGTCTGTAATATGGTGTGATCTCTGTAGTGCGCTGAATTTAGGAAGTCTATGTGGTCTTGGGCTTGTATGAACGTCTGTTGGAGTTAAGTGTGGAACGTCTCTGGAACTCGTATGAAGCTGTATGAGTCTCCTGAGAAATTCTGAGAGCCATGGAGTGCCTGAGGGAGCTGTGAGCTCCTGTGGAAGTCCTGTGGACTGTGGGTGGAACAGTCATGTGGACAGTCTACTGTAGTGGCAGTCTCCTGTATGGAAGTCTCTGATGGAATTCTGTAGGAAGCTGAGAATCTCCTGTAGGACAGTCTCTAGTAAGTTGAGGACATTCTATGGAAGTCTCTGTGGAAATCTCTGTAGTGACAGCTGGAGTCTGTAGTGGAAGTATGACGTCTGTAAACACCTGTAGGGAAGTCTACTAGTAGTGGAAGTTCCTAGTATGGAACGTCTCTGTAGATACAGTGGAAGTCCGTATGAACGTCTCTGTAGACAGTCTTACTGATGGAAGTCTGGTTGGACAGTCTCCTGTGACATTATGAGTGCGTAGATGGAACGTTCTGATGGAACGTCATAGTGACGTATGGAGTTACAGTATGGACTACGAGCGTCCTGTAGTGGACAGTCTCTGTGTGGAGCTAGACCTATCGCATATGGAATTCCTGAGGAACGTCTCCTGTAGAGTTAGTGGAGGACTCTGCCTACTTATGGAAAGTTCTGTGACAGTCTCCTGGTAGTGGAACAGTCTCCTGTAGTGGAACATCTCTGAGTGGAACGTCTCTGTAGTGGACAGTCTCTGTATGGAAGTCTCCGTAGTGGACATCTCCTGTAGTGAAGTTCAAGTCGGGACCCGTATGGAACGTCCTGTAGTGGGATAAGTGATGAGGGAGCCTGTATGGAACAGTCTCCTGTAGTGGAAATCTCCTGTGGGACAGTCCTGTGTGGAACAGTCTCTGTGGAAGCTAGTATGGACAGCTACGTGGAAAGTCTGCCTGTAGTGGAACGCTCCTGTAGTGGAATCTCCTGGTATGAGTCAGTAGGTGGAACGTCTCCGTAGGAAGTCTAGTGGAACAGTCTACCTAGTATGGAGTACGTCTTCCTCGTAGTGGAACAGTCTTCATGGTAGTTGAACAGTCTGCTTGGTAGTGAAACAGTCTTCCTGGTAGTGGAACAGTCTGTTGTAGTGGAACAGTCTACCTGGTAGTGGAACAGTCTGCCTGGTAGTGGAACAGTCTTCCTGGTAGTGGAACAGTCTACCTGGTAGTGGAACAGTCTACCTGGTAGTGGAACAGTCTACCTGGTAGTGGAACAGTCTGCCTGGTAGTGGAACAGTCTGCCTGGAAGTGGAACAGTCTGTCTGGTAGTGGAACAGTCTACCTGGTAGTGGGACAATCTGCCTGGTAGTGGAACAGTCTGCCTGGTAGTGGAACAGTCTTCCCTGTAGTAGAACACTCTGCTTGGTAGTGGAACAGTCTTCCTGGTAGTGGAACAGTCTTCCTGGAAGTGGAACAGTCTGCCTGGTAGTGGAACAATCTTCCTTGTAGTGGAACAGTCTGTCTAGTAGTGGAACAGTCTGCCTGGTAGTGGAACAGTCTGCCTGGTAGTGGAACATTCAGCCTGGTAGTGGAACAGTCTTCCTGGTAGTGGAACAATCTGCCTGGTAGTGGAACAGTCTGCCTGGTAGTGGAACAATCTGCCTGGTAGTGGAGCAGTCTGCCTGGTAGTGGAACAGTCTTCCTGGCAGTCGAACAGTCTACCTTGTAGTGGAACAGTCTGCCTGGTAGTGGAACAGTCTGCCTGGTAGTGAAACAGTCTACCTGGTAGTGGAACAGTCTTCCTGTTAGTGGAACAGTCTTCCTGGTAGTGGAACAGTCTTCCTGGTAGTGGAACAGTCTTCTTGGTAGTGGAACAGTCTCCTGGTAGTGGAACAGTCTGCCTGGTAGTGGAACAGTCTTCCTTGTAGTAGAACACTCTGCCTGGTAGTGGAACAGTCTTCCTGGTAGTGGAACAGTCTTCCTGGAAGTGGAACAGTCTGCCTTGTAGTGGAACAATCTTCCTGGAAGTGGAACAGTCTGCCTAGTAGTGGAACAGTCTGCCTGGTAGTGGATGAGTGGGACAGTCTGTCTGGTAGTGGAACAGTCTTCCTGGTAGTGGAACAATCTGCCTGGTAGTGGAACAGTCTGCCTGGTAGTGGAACAGTCTACCTGGTAGTGGAACAATCTGCCTGGTAGTGGAACAGTCTTCAGAGAGGACCACCTCCTCCTTAGAGTGGACCACGTCCTCCTCAGAGAGGACACCTCCTCCTCAGAGAGAACCACCTCCTCATCAGAGAGGACCACCTCCTCCTCAGAGAGGACCACCTCCTCCTCACAGAGGACCACCTCCTCCTCACAGAGGACCACCACCTCCTCACAGAGGACCACCTCTCCTCACAGAGGACCACCTCCTCCTCACAGAGGACCACCTCCTCCTCACAGAGGACCACCTCCTCCTCACAGAGGACCACCTCCTCCTCACAGAGGACCACCTCCTCCTCACAGAGGACCACCTCCTCCTCACAGAGGACCACCTCCTCCTCCTGGCAACAAACACAATAACAACTCTACGTCTCCCTCCAGTCCTCCCAGACAACATAGTTTTATAAATCTCTCTCTTTAATTAGCTCAACAACATCAATTTTGTCAGGTTGCAGGAAAGCTGGCACCTGCAGGATGCCAGCCAGGCACCCACCCCCACCCCTCCTGGCACCACCAGTGCCAGCCTCACCCTTTTTATAAAGGCAATTTTCATATGTTTTCTAGGTTTGACGTTTGGCCGAAGTGAAAGGTCCTCGAGGGACCACTGGAGGGAGGAGTAGACCGAGTCTTTTGGAGGAGTAGACCAAGTCTTTGGAGTAATAGACGGCGCCTTTGGAGGGAGTAGACAGCGAGTGTCGACTCCACTTAAGGCAGGAATGGCTTAATTTTTATCAGGGAGAGATAGAGATAGAAGGGAGATTGGATTTCCTTGGGGAAGGGAGAGAGACAGACAAAGTTTTGCTTCGGTGTTGTGGAAAGAGTCATGATTGTTGACAACTAATTTATTATAATGGCGCAAGTGCTGAGAGGAAGTGAGAAGAGATGGTTGGAGTTTGTTGTTAAGTTGGTTGCTTAGTTGATAGCTTTGTCTAGCCCTGCCTAGCCCTGGCCTAACCCTGTCCTAGCCCTGCCTAGCCCTGGCTAGCCAGGGTCCAAACCCTCTGGAGCACTTTCACCTGGATCTGAGAAGTGGATGGTAATATTTTAGTGAAGTTGGTTTCTTAGTTGATAGTTTTCCAGCCCTTCCTAGCCCTGGCTAGCCCTGGCTAGCCCTGCCTAGCCCTGCCTAGCCCTCTGGAAGACCTATGGATACTTGCATATTCCTGTATCATCAACTTCAGCCACCAGTAAGAGTTGACTTAACTAGTTAGGTTTGAGGAGCTAACTGGACTGTCTTGTGTGGCTCCCTAGGCCTTGTCTCAGAGTAGGCCTAGTCTCAGAGTAGGTCTGGTGGCTGATGGCATGATCAAGCAGGCTGCTGAGTCCAGCCACTGCTGCTGTTACTGTTACTGCTGCTGTTGCTGTTGTTTGTGTTACTGTTGCTGTTGTTACTGCTGCTGTTGCTGTTGTTGGTGTTACTGTTGCTGTTGTTACTGTTGCTGTTGTTACTGTTGCTGTTGTTACTATTGCTGTTGTTGTTGTTACTGTTGCTGTTGTTGGTGTTACTGTTGCTGTCGTTACTGTTGCGTGTGTTGTTACTGTTGTGTGTTACTGTCTGTTGTACTGTTGCTGTTGCTGGTGTACTGTTGGTGTTGTTACTGTTGCTGTTGTTACTGTTGCTGTTGTTAGTGTTACTGTTGCTGTTGTTGGTGTTACTGTTGCTGTTATTGGTGTTACTGTTGCTGTTGTTGGTGTTACTGTTGCTGTTGTTACTGTTGCTGTTGTTACTGTTGCTGTTGTTGGTGTTACTGTTGTTACTGTTGCTGTTGTTGGTGTTACTGTTGTTACTGTTGGTGTTGATGTTGTTACTCTTGGTGTTACTGTTGGTGTTGTGAAGGGGACTAGACAAGTGTTGTGTGCAACACTCGACAGCTTGACTGATCAGTGTGGTCGTATTAAAGATATTTTTAACAGTGTTGGGGAAAACAGTAAGTGAGTAAGAGAGAGAGAGAGAGAAATAGAGAGAGAGGGAGAGAGAGAGAGAGAGAGAGAGAGAGAGAGAGAGAGAGAGAGAGAGAGAGAGAGAGAGAGAGAGAGAGAGAGAGAGAGAGAGAGAGAGAGAGAGAGAGAGAGAGAGAGAGTTGACTCCTCTATCCTGCCAGACTATTCTTCATAGTTTAACTTCGTGACCTATCTAGCCTGGGCATCTATCCTGCCATACACACTCTTCCTCCACCAACACCACCACCTCCATTTCCTCTTCCAAAACCTCCACTACCTCCACCTCCTCCTCCTCCTCCACCACCTACTCCTCCACCACCTCCTCCTCCACCTCCACCTCGTTCACCACCTCCTCCACCTCGTCCTCCACCTCCACCTCCTCCTCCACCTCCTCCTCCACCTCCTCCTCCACCTCCTCCTCCACCTACTCCTCCAGTATTCTTATCACAGTTGCTTCAGTTGATTTATGTCTTAGTAAGCATTGTTTCTGTGTCTCCCTGGAGACTGTATCCAGTCTGGCACTCTCTGGCACTCTCTGGTACCCTCTGGCACTCTCTGGTACTCTCTGACAGTCTCTGGCACTTTCTGGTACTCTCTGGTACTCTCTGGCACTCTCTTGCACTCTCTGGTACTCTCTAGCACTCTCTGGCACTCTCTAATACTCTCTGGTACTCTCTGGTACACTCTCGCACTCTCTGGTACTCTCTGCCACTCTCTGACACTTTGACGCTCTCTAGTACTCTCTGACTGTCTCTGGTACTCTCTGGCACTCTCTGGTACTCTCTAGCACTCTCTGGCACTCTCTAGCACTCTCTGGTACTCTCTAGCATCTCTCTGGCACTCTCTGGTACTCTCTAGCACTCTCTGGCACTCTCTGGTACTCTCTAGCACTCTCTGGCACTCTCTGGCACTCTCTGGTACTCTCTAGCACTCTCTGGTACTCTCTAGCACTCTCTGGTACTCTCTAGCATTATCTGGCACTCTCTGGTACTCTAGCACTCTCTGGCACTCTCTAGTACTCTCTGACAGTCCTTGGTACTCTGACCCTGGTGTAGTAGATAGACTTTAAACCCCAATTAACCAGTCAATCAGTCTTAATTATTTTCTTCTTCTTAATTATCGTCAAAGAAAAAATAATTTTGTCAGATAATTGATAAATAATTTAATTAGGCCGAGTTAATAGACCATTACTGACTGTCACACACACCTGTAAATACAAGGCAGGGCCAAAACTACGTGGGTTCGAATCCTCGGCTAGCAGCAGTGTTGTTATTGACTCAATACCACTCGTTCGTGGTCACAATGATATACAGTGGTACCCCGGATTTCGTCAATAATTCGTTGCAGAAGGTTGTTCGAGGGCCGTTACCGAACGAATTTGTTCCCATAAGGACGAATGTAAATTAGATTAGTCCGTTTCAGACCCCCAAAAATACACTTACAAAAGTACTTAAAAAATACACTTACATAATTGTTCGAGTTGGGAGCTGTACGAAATCCGGGTACCACTATTATATATATATATATATATATATATATATATATATATATATATATATATATATATATATATATATATATATATATATATATATATATGTCTAGTCAATTCCTCAGTGTATGACTCATACAATATATCACACACACACACACATATATATATATATATATATATATATATATATATATATATATATATATATACAGTAGGTACCCGGATTTCGTCAATAATTCGTTCCAGAATGCTGTTCGAGGCCGTTACCGAACGAATTTGTTCCCATGAGGACGAATGTAAATTAGATTAGTCCGTTTCTGACCCCCAAAAATACACTTGCATTACTGTCCGAGTTGAGAGCTGTACAGAAATCCGGGGTACCACTGTATATATATATATATATATATGTGTGTGTGTGTGTGTGTGTGTGTGTGTGTGTGTGTGTGTGTGTGTGTGTGTGTGTGTGTGTGTGTGTGTGTGTGTGTGTGTATGTGTGTATGTGTGTATGGGAGTCATACACTGAGGAATTGACTAGACATGACAAACATACACCCTTGTTTGTTGTGTTAATGTGTGTATACACATGAAAGAGGGAAGAGGATGAGGGGGAAGAGGGAGATGGAAGGAAGAGAAGAGAGTAAGACAGAGTAAACGAGGGAAGAAGAGTGGATGAGAGGGAGAAGAGTGGATAGAGGGGAGAAGAAGAAGAGGAGGAGGAGGAACAAGGTGATAAGACTAGATATGACGTATCTGGGAGGGGGTGGGAGCTGTATCTCAACTGATATCAAGAGATGGGAAGGTTTGTTAGTTGGTGGGATGGTTGTGGGGGGGAACTAGGGGGGATATGATCAGGACGTTGGTAATACTTAGTAGTGTTGAGTTGGTAGACAGTGGTATTGTGACTGTTGTTGGGTACACACACATGTGTGTGCACATATATACACACAGCACAAACTCACAACACATTCTCCAACATTCTCTCCAACTCTTCAACACTCTCCAACATTCTCCAACACTCTCTTCAACATTCACCAACACTCCAACATTCTCCAACACTCTCCAACACTCTCTTCAACATTCTCCAACACTTCAACATTCTCCAACACTATCTTCAACATTCTCCAAAACTATCTTCAACATTCTCCAACACTCTCTTCAACATTCTCCAACACTCTCTCCAACATTCTCTTCAACATTCTCCAACACTTTTCAACATTCTCCAACACTCTCTTCAAAATTCTCCAACACTCTTTTCAACATTCTCCAACACTCTCTTCAACATTCTCCAACACTCTCTTCAACATTCTCTCAGAATTTTCTTATCAACATTAACATCAGTGAACCAGACAATAAATCTATTCCTTATCAGGACGACACCAGCACAGCTACGACCCCTCTGGTTGTACCTAGTCTAGTACGACCCCGCTGGTCGTACCTAGTATACTACGACCAGCTGGTCGTACCTAGTATACTACGACCCCTTTGGTTGTACCTAGTCTAGTACGACCCTTCTGGTTGTACCTAGTCTAGTACGACTCTGGTCGTATCTAGTCTACTACGACCCCTCTGGTCATACCTAGTCTAGTACGACCCATCTGGTCGTACCTAGTCTAGTACGACCAGCTGGTCGTACCTAGTATACTACGACACATCTGGTCGTACCTAGTATACTACGACCCTCTGGTCGTACCTAGTCTACTACGACCCTCTGGTCGTACCTAGTCTACTACGACCGCTGGTCGTACCTAGTCTAGTACGACCAGCTGGTCGTACCTAGTATACTACGACCCCTTTGGTTGTACCTAGTCTAGTACGACCCTTCTGGTCATACCTAGTCTAGTACGACCCTTCTGGTCATACCTAGTCTAGTACGACCCTTCTGGTTGTACCTAGTCTAGTACGACCCTTGGTCGTACCTAGTCTAGTACGACCCATCTGATCGTACCTAGTCTACTACAACCCTCTGGTCATACCTAGTCTACTACGACCCGCTGGTCGTACCTAGTTCTAGACCCTCTGTCGTACCTGTTACTAGACCCGCTGGTCGTACATAGTCTAGTACGACCAGCTGGTCGTACCTAGTATACTACGACCCCTTTGGTTGTACCTAGTTTAGTACGACCCTTCTGCTCATACCTAGTCTAGTACGACCCTTCTGGTTGTACCTAGTCTAGTACGACCCTCTGGTCGTACCTAGTCTAGTACGACCTATCGGTCGTACCTAGTCTACTACAACCCCTCTGGTCATACCTAGTCTACTACGACCCCGCTGGTCGTACCTAGTCTACTACGACCCCTCTGGTCGTACCTAGTCTAGAACGACCCCTCTGGTCGTACCTAGTACATATGTATAGTATTGTGTTCCATGTGCATAAAGAGAGAGAGAGAGAGAGAGAGAGAGAGAGAGAGAGAGAGAGAGAGAGAGAGAGAGAAGAGATAGTTCAACTCTGTCATCCTCGCCTGACAAACTCAAGAATTCCATTAGCATTGAATTTTATAAGTGATAGTCCCCATTTTCGCCCCCATCTCCCCCCCGTTCCTTCCCCCATTAATGGACAGAAATTTTTGAGTTGAGACAATAAAAAGGATTTTTCAATTTTTTTGTATTTGTTTTTATTTATGTGTGAATATTGTAATAACAATAATGATGATAATAATAATAATACTGAGGAGGTGGCTATCTCTCTGTCTCTCAAGACAGGAGGGAGGGTGGCTATCTCTGTCTCTCAAGAGAGGAGGGAGGGTGGCTATCTCTCTCTCAAGAGAGGAGGGAGGGTGGCTATATTTCTCTCTATATATCTCTTAAGACAGAAAGAAGAGTGTCTCTATCTCAAGACAGGCGGGAGGGTGGCTATCTCTCAAGAAAGGAGGAAGGGTGGCTATATTTCTCTTTGTATGTCTCTCAAATCAGCAGGGTGGATATCTCTCAAGACCTGTGACATCAATTAAGACAGCAGTAACACCTCCCTTCATGACCTTCCTATACACACTGTTCACGCCATAAATTCTTTGCCCTGACCAAGCTCTTGTTGATATCCGCCGTCTCTCAAACCTCCTTCGGCTGTGGCTTAGGCATCCCCCCAAACTCTCCCTATCACTAATTCCAAACAACGTTTTAGTGAAACGATCATCTGACTGCCTTGTTAGCTAGCCTATAGACATATAAGTAATGGTGGGTAGTCAGAGAAAGAAATATGGGGAAAAAACATTAAACTTTTTATTAAAATTAATAACAACCATGCAGTGTATAACGAAGTCCAAGATCTCGTTCTATAACGTATCCATCATCGTTATTATATCACGCCATCTCTGAACCTCCCAAGGGGGGGAATAACGAATAACGTTCAAGATGGAGGCTTAAGCCGTGGCCAGCGTGCCGGAATCGGGACGAGTGCTGATGTATGTAAATGGCGCTGGCTACAGGTGTGCCTTATGGAAGTTCCCGCCAGAAATATTCCCGCGTAAAAAACGGTGAAAAATTCAAACCAATATGACGGAAATGGCGGGAACGATTTGTAGCTTTGACGCGGGTATGTGATATAGGGTGGGGGAGGGGAAAGAGGGGCCTGCGAGGGGCTAGAGGGGGAGCTAGGGGGGCGGATATATTAAAAATCGGGAACAAGTTATGTAAAATGCGGTGATTTCTGAAATTGTTATTGATTCTGAAGGTTGGAACAGATGGGATAGTTTAGCCAGATTTGGCGGGCAAAATGCAGGAGAGAGAAGCGCGGGAGAAAGTGCGATAATGTTGGTGATTATGTTAATAGTGGTAGGTGGCGATGGTGGTAATAGTGGTAGTTAATGATGATGATGGTGGTAGAAGTGGTTGGTAATGATGATGATGGTGGTAGTAGTGGTTGTTAATGGTGATGATGGTGGTAGTAGCGGTAGTTAATGATGATGATGGTGGTAGTGGTAGTTGTTAATGATGATGATGGTGGTAGTAGTGGTTGTTAATGGTGATGGTGGTGGTAGTAGTGGTAGTTAATGATGATGATGGTGATAGTAATGGTTGTTAATGATGATGATGGTGGTAATAGTGGTTGTTAATGGTAGTGATGGTGGTAGTAGTGGTAGGTAATGATAATTATGGTGGTAGTAGTGGTTGTTAATGATGATGATGATGACAGTAATGGTTGTTAATGATGATGATGGTGGTAGTAGTGGTTGTTAATGGTAGTGATGGGGATAGTAGTGGTAGTTAATGATGATGATGGTGGTAGTAGTGGTAGTTAATGATGATGATTGTGGTAGTAGTGGTTGTTAATGATGATGATTGTGGTAGTAGTGGTAGTTAATGATGATGATAGTGGTAGTAGTGGTTGGTAATGATGATAATAGTGGTAGTAGTGGTAGTTAATGATGATGATGGTGGTAATAGTGGTAGTTAATGATGATGAAGGTGGTAGTAGTGGTTGTTAATGGTGATGATGGTGGTAGTAGTGGTAGTTAATGATGATGGTGGTAGTGGTGGTTGTTAATGATGATGATGGTGGTAGTAGTGGTAGTTAATGATGATGATGGTGGTAGTAGTGGTTGGTAATGATGATGATGGTGGTAGTAGTGGTTGTTAATGGTGATGATGGTGGTAGTAGCGGTAGTTAATGATGATGATGGTGGTAGTGGTGGTTGTTAATGATGATGATGGTGGTAGTAGTGGTTGTTAATGGTAGTGATAGTGGTAGTAGTGGTAGTTAATGATGATGATGATGGTAGTAGTGGTTGTTAATGATGATGATGGTGATAGTAGTGGTTGTTAATGATGATGATGGTGGTAGTAATGGTTGTTAATGGTGATGATGGTAGTAGTAGTGGTAGTTAATAGTGATGATGGTGGTAATAGTGGTAGTTAATGATGATGATGGTGGTAGTAGTGGTTGTTAATGATGATAATGGTGGTAGTAGTGGTTGTTCATGATGATGATGATGGTGGTGGTGGTGGTAGTTAATGATGATGATAGTGGTAGTAGTGGTAGTTAATGATGATGATCGTGGTATTAGTGGTTGTTAATGATGATGATCGTGGTAGTAGTGGTAGTTAATGATGATGATGGTGGTAGTAGTGGTTGTTAATGATGATGATGGTGGTAGTAGTGGTAGTTAATGATGATGATGGTGGTAGTAGTGGTAGTTAATGATGATGATCGTGGTATTAGTGGTTGTTAATGATGATGATCGTGGTAGTAGTGGTAGGTAATGATGATGATGGTGGTAGTAGTGGTTGTTAATGGTGATGATAGTGGTAGTAGTGGTAGTTAATGATGATATTGGTAGTGGTGGTTGTTAATGATAATGATGGTGGTAGTGGTGGTTGTTAATGGTGATGATGGTGGTAGTAGTGGTAGTTAATAGTGATGATGGTGGTAGTAGTGGTAGTTAATGATGATGATGGTGGTAGTGGTGGTTGTTAATGATGATGATGGTGGTAGTGGTGGTTGTTAATGGTGATGATGGTGGTAGTAGTGGTAGTTAATGATGATGATCGTGGTATTAGTGGTTGTTAATGATGATGATCGTGGTAGTAGTGGTAGTTAATGATGATGATGGTGGTAGTAGGGGTTGTTAATGGTGATGATGATAGTAGTAGTGGTAGTTAATGATGATATTGGTAGTGGTGGTTGTTAATGATAATGATGGTGGTAGTGGTGGTTGTTAATGGTGATGATGGTGGTAGTAGTGGTAGTTAATAGTGATGATGGTGGTATTAGTGGTTGTTAATGATGATGATGGTGGTAGTAGTGGTAGTTAATGATGATGATGATGGTAGTAGTGGTAGTTAATGATGAGGATGGTGGTAGTAGTGGTTGTTAATGATGATGATGGTGGTAGCAGTGGTTGTTAATGGTGAAGGTGGTGGTAGTAGTGGTAGTTAATGATGATGATGGTGATAGTAATGGTTGTTAATGATGATGATGGTGGTAGTAGTGGTTGTTAATAAGAACATAAGAACATAAGAAAGGAGGAACACTGCAGCAGGCCTGTTGGCCCATACTAGGCAGGTCCTGCACAATCCGTCCCACTAACAGAATATTTGCTCAACCCAATTTTCAATGCTACCCAAGAAATAAGCTTTGACAATTCTACCCACTCATGCGCGAGTCCCACTCAAATCCAACCCCTCTCACTCATGAATTTATCCAACCTAAATTTGAAACTACCCAAGGTCCTAGCTTCAATAACCCTACTAGGCAGACTGTTCCACTCATCAACTACCCTATTTCCAAACCAATACTTTCCTATATCCTTTCTAAATCTAAACTTATCTAACTTGAATCCATTATTGCGGGTTCTCTCTTGGAGAGATACCCTCAAGACCTTATTTATAATGGTAGTGATAGTGGTAGTAGTGGTAGTTAATGATGATGATGGTGGTAGTGGTGGTTGTTAATGGTGATGATGGTGGTAGTAGTGGTAGTTAATGGTGATGATGGTGGTAATAGTGGTAGTTAATGATGATGATGGTGGTAGTAGTGGTTGTTAATGATGATGATGGTGGTAGTAGTGGTTGTTAATGATGATGATGATGGTGGTAGTAGTGGTAGGTAATGATGATGATGGTGGTAGTGGTGATTGTTAATGGTGATGATAGTGGTAGTAGTTGTAGTTAATGGTGATGATAGTAGTAATAGTGGTAGTTAATGGTGATGATGGTGGTAGTAGTGGTTGTTAAGGATGATGATGGTGGTAATGGTGGTTGTTAATGATGATGATGGTGTTAGTGGTGGTTGTTAATGGTGATGATGGTGGTAGTAGTGGTAGTTAATGATGATGATGGTGGTATTAGTGGTTGGTAATGGTGATGATGGTGGTAGTAGTGGTAGTTAATGATGATGATGGTGGTAGTAGTGGTAGGTAATGATGATGATGGTGGTAGTAGTGGTTGTTAATGATGATGATGGTGGTAGTGGTGGTTGTTAATGGTGATGATGGTGGTAGTATTGGTAGTTAATGTGATGATGGTGGTAATAGTGGTAGTTAATGATGATGAAGGTAGTAGTGGTTGTTAATGGTGATGATGGTGGTAGTAGGTAGTTAATGATGATGGTGGTAGTGGTGGTTGTTAATGATGATGATAGTGGTAGTAGTGGTAGTTAATAATGATGAGTGGTAGTGGTTGGTAAATTTGATGATGGTGGTAGAGTGGTTGTTAATGGTGATGATGGTGGTAGTAATAAGTTAATGATGATGATGGTGGTAGTGGTAAATTGTTAAGATGATGATGGTAGTGGTGGTGGTAATGGTGATGGTGGTGGTAGTAGTGGTAGTTAATGATGATGATATAGTAGTAGTGGTTGTTAATGATGATGATGGTGGTGGTAGTAGTGGTATTAATGATGATGATAGTGGTAGTAGTGGGTTAAGATGATGGTGGTAGTAGTGGTAGTTAATGATGATGGTGGTAAGTGGTTGCTAATGATGATGATGGTGGAGTGGTGGTTATTAAGATGATGGTGGAGTAGTGGTAGTTAATGAGAGGTGGTGGTAATGGTGTTAAGTGATGGTGGTAGTGAAAATGTAGTAGTGGATGTTAATGGTGATGGTGGTAGTGGTAGTAGAGGATGTTAATGGTGATGGTGGTAGTGGTGGTGGTAGTAGTGGTTGTTGTGTATATATATATATCATATATATATATATATATATATATATATATATATATATATATATATATATATATATATATATATCATTATTGTCAGGTCAGAATTACGAGGAGAAAGGAGAAAGGGGATAGGAGGGTGGGATGGAGAGTGGGCGGGAAAGGGTGGGCTGGAGGGTGGGCTGGAGATTGGGTTGGAGGGTGGGCTGGAGAGTGGGCTGGAGGGTGGGCTGGAGGGTGGGCTTGAGGGAGGGCTGTATGGTGGACTGGAGAGTAGGCTGGAGGGTGGGCTGGAGGGAGGGCTGTATGGTGGACTGGAGAGTGGGCTGGAGGGTGGTCTGGAGATTGGGTTGGAGGGTGGGCTGGAGAGTGGCCTGGAGGGTGGGCTGGAGGGAGGGCTGTATGGGGGACTGGAGAGTGGGCTGGAGGGTGGGCTGGAGAGTGGGCTGGAAAGTGGCTGGAGGGTGGCTGGAGGGTGGGCTGAGAGTGGTTGTAGGGTGGCTGAAAGTGGGTGGAGGGTGAACAGGAGAGTGGGCTGGAAGGTGGGCTGGAAAGTGGCTGGAGGGTGGGCTGGAGAGTGGCTGGAGGGTGTGCAGGAGGGTGGGCTGGAGAGTGGGCTGGAGGGTGGGCTGGAGAGTGGGCTGGAGGGTGGGCTGGAGAGTGGGTTGGAGGGTGGGCTGGAGGGTGGGCTGTATGGTGGGCTGGAGAGTGGGTTGGAGGGTTGGCTGGAGAATTTACTGGAGGGAGGGCTGGAGAGTGGGCTGGAGAGTGGGCTGGAAAGTTTGCTGAATGGTGGGCTGGAAGGTGGGCTGGAGAGTGGGTTGTAGGGTGGATGGAAAGTGGGGTGGAGGGTGGGCTGGAGAGTGGGCTGGAGGGTAGGCTGAGAGTGGGCTGGAGGGTGGGCTGGAGAGTGGGCTGGAGGGTGGGCTGGAGAGTGGGCTGGAGGGTGGGCTGGAGGGTGGGCTGGAGAGTGGGCTGGAGGGTGGGCTGGAGAGTGGGGTGTATGGTGGGCTGGAGGGTGGGTTGTATGGTGGGCTGGAAAGTGGGCTGGAGGGTTAGCTGGAGAGTGGACTGGAGGAGGGCTGGAGAGTGGGCTGGAGAGTGGCTGGAAAGTGGGCTGGAGGGTGGGCTGGAGAGTGGGCTGGAGGGTGGGCTGGAGAGTGGGCTGGAGGGTGGGCTGGAGAGTGGGCTGGATGGTGGGCTGGAGGTTGGGCTGAGAGTTTGCTGGAGGGTGGGCAGCAGGGTGGGCTGAAGAGTGGGCTGGAGGGTGGGCTGGAGAGTGGGCTGTATGGTGGGCTGGAGGGTTGGCTGTATTGTTGGCTGGAGGGTGGGCTGGAGGGAGGGCTGTATGGTGGACTGGAGAGTGGGCTGAAGGGTGGGCTGGAGAGTGGGCTGGAAAGTGGGCTGGAGGGTGGGCTGGATGGTGGGCTGGAGAGTGGGTTGTAGGGTGGGCTGGAAAGTGGGGTGGAGGGTGGGCTGAAAGTGAGCTGGAAGGTGGGCTGGAGAGTGGGCTGGAGGGTGGGCTGGAGAGTGGGCTGGAGGGTGGGCAGGAGGGTGGGCTGGAGAGTGGGCTGGAGGGTGGGCTGGAGAGTGGGATGTATGGTGGGCTGGAGGGTGGGCTGTATGGTGGGCTGGAGAGTGGGCTGGAGGGTTGGCTGGAGAGTGGACTGGAGGGAGGGCTGGAGAGTGGGCTGGAGGGTGGGCTGGAAAGTGGGCTGGAGGGTGGGCTGGAGAGTGAAGTAGAGGGTGGGCTGGAGAGTGAAGTAGAGGGTGGGCTGGAGAGTGGGCTGGATGGTGGGCTGAGAGTGGGCTGGAGGGTGGGCTGGAGAGTGGGCTAGGAGGGTGGGCTGGAGGTTGGGCTGGAGAGTGATCTGGAGGGTGGGCAGCAGGGTGGGCTGAAGAGTGGGCTGGAGGGTGGGCTGGAGAGTGGGCTGTATGGTGGGCTGGAGGGTGGGCTGTATGGTTGGCTGGAGGGTGGGCTTGAGAGTGGCTGGAGGGTGGGCTGGAGATGGATGTAGTGGCTGGAGTGGGCTGTATGGTTGGCTGGATGGGCTGGAGGGTGGGCTGGAGAGGGCTGGAGGGTGGGCTGGAGAGTGGGCTGGAGGGTGGGCTGGAGAGTGGGCTGTATGATTGGCTGGAGAGTGGGCTGGAGGGTGGGCTGGAGAGTGGGTTGGAGGGTGGGCTGGAGAGTGGGTTGGAGAGGGGAGGGAGATGGATAAACATATACAGGATTTATACACTGAGAGGTGTAGATCTCAGTGTATATACTCTGAGAGGTGTATATCTCAGTGTATATACACTGAGAGGTGTATATCTCAGTGTATATACTCTGAGAGGAGTATATCTCAGTGTATATACACTGAGAGGAGATATCTCAGTGTATATACACTGAGAGGTGTATATCTCAGTGATATACACTGAGGTGTGTATATCTCAGTGTATATACACTGAGAAGTGTATATATCCCTGTATATACACTGAGATGTGTATATCTCAGTGTATATACACTGAGAGGTGTATATCTCAGTGTATATACACTGAGAGGTGTATATCTCAGTGTATATACACTGAGAGTGCATATCTCAGTGTATATACACTGAGAGGTGTATATCTCAGTGTATATACACTGAGAGGTGTATATCTCAGTGTATATACACTGAGAGGTGTATATCACAGTGTATATACACTGAGAGGTGTATATCACAGTGTATATACACTGAGAGGTGATATCTCAGTGTATATACACTGAGAGGTGTATATCACAGTGTATATACACTGAGAGGTGTATATCACAGTGTATATACACTGAGGGTGTATATCACAGTGTATATACACTGAGAGGTGTATATCTCAGTGTATATACACAGAGGTGTATATCTCAGTGTATATACACTGAGAGGTGTATATCTCAGTGTATATACACTGAGAGGTGTATATCTCAGTGTATATACACTGAGAGGTGTATATCTCAGTGTATATACACTGAGAGGTGTATATCTCAGTGTATATACACTGAGAGGTATATCCGTATATACACTGAGAGTGTATATCTCAGTGTATATACACTGAGAGGTGTATATCTCAGTGTATATACACTGAGCTAGGATGCAAAGGAGTATGAATTAAGAGAGAGGGAAGTAAATGGATGGAGGGAGGGATGTAGTTGAAGGGAGGAAGGGATGGTGGGAGGACTTAGGAGGGAGGGAGGAAGATGAGGGCCTATATGGGGAACTGCTACCATCAAGCTAGCCATTGTCTCCTCGTTATTACTACTATTTATTGAAAGGAGCTACAAGGAGGGAGGGAGAGAGGGAGGGAGAGAGGGATGGAGGGACTGAGAAAAGGAGGGATGGAGCCAGAGAGGGAAGGATTAAGTGTAGGAGTCTGCTAGAGAGGGAGAGAAGAGAGAGAGAGAGAGAGAGAGAGAAGAGAGAGAGAGAGATAGAGAGAGAGAGAGAGAAGAATAGAAGAAAATATATATATAGTATATATATATATATATATATATATATATATATATATATATATATATATATATATATATATATATGATATGTATATAATATAGTGATATATATATATATATGATATATATATATAGTTATAACTAGGAACAAAAGGATTTGGAGAAATCTGTGTGATGCTTAGCAGAGTGTTATGAGTATGCAGGTGACGATGAGAGGGAGAGAGGGAGGAGAGGGAGAGAGGGAGGAGAGGGAGAGAGGGAGGAGAGGGAGAGAGAAAATAAGAGTACTGGTGATTACAAGAGGGAGAGAGGAAACTAAGAGATGTACTATTGAGTACTAGTGAAAAAGGACAAGAGTGAGCAAAAAAAGAGAGGGAATTAAGATACTAGCTAGTAAAAGAGAGGGTAATATAGGGTATAGTACAAAAGAGGTAATGCTAGTAAAAAGAGGGGAATAATAGGGGTACTAGCTAGCAAAAAGAGAGGAGAATAATAGGGGGTACTAGCTAGTAAAAAGAAAGGGGAATAATAGGGGTACTAGCTAGTAAAAAGAGGGGTATAAGAGGGTACTAGCTAGTAAAATGAGAGGGGAATAAGAGGGGTACTAGCTAGTAATATGAGAGGGGAATAAGAGACGTACTAGCTAGTAATAAGAGAGGGGAATAAGAGGGGTACTAGCTAGTAATATGAGAGGGGAATAATAGGGGTACTAGCTAGTAAAAAGAGAGGGGAATAAGAGGGGTACTAGCTAGTACTAGTTGAACAAGAGATGAGAGGGGGAGGCTATTAGCTGTACTGAGTCTGCTCACTGGGGATGATTCTCTACTACTATTGTAGCCCCTATCATGCCCCCCCTGCTACCTCATACAGTGGGTGATGCACCATCCCCACCCCCTCTACCCCCATATTATACACTATCATGCCCCCTACTACCTCATGTAGTGGGTGATGCATCACCAACCACAACAACAACCCCCCATGTACAACTATCAAAAACAACAACCACCCCTATGTACCACCATCCACCATCAAACACAACAACCACCCTCATGTACCACCATCAACCACAATAACCACCCCTCTACCACTATCAACCACAACAACCTCCACCCTCTACCACCATCAACCACAACAACCACCCCCTCTACCACCATCAACCACAACAACCCCCCCTCTACTACCATCAACCATAACAACCATCCCCCCCTCTACCATAATCAACCACAACAACCACCCTCCTCTACAACCATCAACCACAACAACCACCCCCTCTACTACCATCAACCACAACAACCATCCCCCTCTACCACAATCAACCACAACAACCAACCTCCTCTACAACCATCAACCACAACAACCACCCCCTCTACTACCATCAATCACAACAACCATCCACCCTCTAACACCATCAACCAAAACAATCACTCCCATCGACCACCATCAACCATAACAACCACCCCCTCTACCAACATCAACCACAACACCCACCCCCTCTACCACCATCAACCACAACAACCACCCCCTCTACCATCATCAACAAAACACACACCACCTCTACCACAATCAACTAAAAGCCAGTATGAGTAATTTCTTCGGACGTTAGTTGAGGTGACATGAGGAGGCTGGTTGACATGACATGAGGAGGTTGGTTGAGGTGACAAGAGGAAGCTGGTTGAGGTGACATGAGGAAGCTGAGTGAGGTGACAGGAGGAGACAGGTTGAGGTGACAGGAGGAGCCTGGTCGAGGTGACAGGAGGAGGCTGATTGAGGTGACATGAGGAGGCTGGTTGAAGTGACAGGTGGAGGCTGGTTTAGGTGATATGAGGAGGCTGGTTGAAGTGACAGGAGGAGGCTGGTTGAGGTGACATGATGAGGCTGGTTGAAGTGACAGTAGGAGGCTGGTTGAGGTGACAGGATGAGGCTGGTTGAGGTGACATGAGGAGGCTGGTTGAGGTGACATGAGGAGGCAGTTGAGGTGACAGGAGGAGGCTGGTTGAGGTGACATGAAAAGGCTGGTTGAGGTGACAGGAGGAGACAGGAGGATGCTGATTGAGGTGACAGGAGGCTGGATGAGGTGACATGAGGATGCTGATTGAGGTGACATGAGGAGGCTGGTTGAGGTTACAGGAGGAGGCTGGTCGAGGTGACATGATGAGGCTGGTTGAAGTGACAGTAGGAGGCTGGTTGAGGTGACAGGATGAGGTTGGTTGAGGTGACAGGATGAGGTTGGTTGAGGTGACAGGATGAGGTTGGTTGAGGTGACATGAGGAGGCTGGTTGAGGTGACAGGAGGAAGCTGGTTGAGGTGACATGAGGAGGCTGGTTCAGGTGACATGAAAAGGCTGGTCAAGATGACAGGAGGAGGCTGGTTGAGGTGACAGGAGGATGCTGATTGAGGTGACAGGAGGCTGGTTGAGGTGACATGAGGATGCTGGTTAAGGTGACAGGAGGAGACTTATTGAGGTGACAGGAGGAGGTTGGTTGAGGTGACATGAGGAGGCTGGTTGAAGTGACATGAGGCTGATTGAGGTGACAGGATGAGGCAGGTTGTGGTGACAAGAGGAGGCTGGTTGAGGTGACAGGAGAAGGTTGGTTGAGGTGACAGGAGGATGCTGGTTGAGGTGAAATGAGGAGGCTGGTTGAGGTGACATAAGGAGGCTGGTTGAAGTGACATGAGGAGGCTGGTTGAGGTGACAGGAGGAGGCTGGTTGAGGTGACAGTAGGAGGCTGGTTGAGGTGACAGGAGGAGGCTGGTTGAGGTGGCATGAGGAGGCCGGTTGAGGTGACAGTAGGAGGCTGGTTGTGGTGATTTGAGGTGGCTGGTTGAGGTGACAGGAGGAGGCTGGTTGAGGTGACAGGAAGAGGCTGGTTGAGGTGACAGGAGGATGCTCTATGAGGTGACAGGAGGCTGGTTGAAATGACATGAGGAGGCTTGTTGAGGTGACAGGAGGCTGGTTGAGGTGACAGGAGGAGGCTGGTTGAGATGACATGAGGAAACTGGTTGAGGTGACATGAGGAGGCTGGTTGAGGTGACAGGAGGAGGCTGGTTGAGGAGACATGAGGAGGCTGGTTGAGGTGGCCTGAAAAGGCTGGTTGATGTGACAGGAAGAGGCTGGTTGAGGTGACAATAGGAGCCTGGTTGAGGTGACATGAGGAGGCTGGTTGAGGTGACATGAAAAGGCTGGTTGAGGTGACAGGAGGAGGCTGGTTGAGGTGACAGGAGGATGCTGGTTGAGGTGACATGAGGAGTCTGGTTGAGGTGACAGGATGCTGATTGAGGTGACACTAGGAGGCTGGTTGAGGTGATATGAGGAGGCTGGTTGAGGTGACAGGAGGAGGATGGTTGAGGAGACATGAGGAGGCTGGTTGAGGTGACAGGAGGAGGCTGGTTGAGGTGACATGAGGAGGCTGGTTGAGGTGGAAGGAGGAGGCTGGTTGTTACGGCCCCCTACCTAACAATGGTTGTTAGGTAGTTACCTTACCGGCCGGCAGTCAAGGGGTTACGTCATCAGACCCGATGTTTGACTGACGGGCCGGCTGGACTGACAGTGCTAACCAGACTCTCCTATACACAACACTGGAGAGTTCACCAGCTCCCTGATACACCTAGGGAGTGTCAACCAGACTCTCCCACATATAACACCGGAGAGTTCAAGACTCATACACTACTGGAGTTCGCCAGGCAGACCTGCTTGAGAGTTGTAGACTCTCGCAGTGTGGTGCTGGTGACAGGTCTACAGTGCTGAGAGAACTGGAAGCTCTATCCTCTCTAGACCGTGTTACTCGAAAACAAATTTGTACTTGTGATGTTTGCAAGGCCAAGTACACTGTTGGTGTTCTCTTCCTGCTTGTTATGAGGCCACTGTTATGAGGACACTGTTATGAGGACACTGTTATGAGGACACTGTTATGAGGACACTGTTATGAGGAGACTGTAATGAGGACACTGTTATGAGGACACTGTTATGAGGAGACTGTAATGAGGACACTGTTATGAGGACACTGTTATGAGGAGACTGTAATGAGGACACTGTTATGAGGAGACTGTAATGAGGACACTGTTATGAGGACACTGTTATGAGGACACTGTTATGAGGACACTGTTATGAGGACACTGTTATGAGGACACTGTTATGAGGACACTGTTATGAGGACACTGTTATGAGGAGACTGTTATGAGGACACTGTTATGAGGACACTGTTATGAGGACACCGTTATGAGGACACTGTTATGAGGACACTGTTATGAGGACACTGTTATGAGGAGACTGTAATGAGGACACTGTTATGAGGACACTGTTATGAGGAGACTGTAATGAGGACACTGTTATGAGGACACTGTTATGAGGAGACTGTAATGAGGACACTGTTATGAGGACACTGTTATGAGGAGACTGTAATGAGGACACTGTTATGAGGAGACTGTAATGAGGACACTGTTATGAGGACACTGTTATGAGGAGACTGTAATGAGGACACTGTTATGAGGAGACTGTTATGAGGACACTGTTATGAGGACACTGTTATGAGGACACTGTTATGAGGACACTGTTATGAGGACACTGTTATGAGGACACTGTTATGAGGACACTGTTATGAGGACACTGTTATGAGGACACTGTTATGAGGACACTGTTATGAGGACACTGTTATGAGGACACCGTTATGAGGACACGTTATGAGGAGACTGTTATGAGGAGACTGTAATGAGGGCACTGTTATGAGGCCACTGTTATGAGGCCACTGTTATGAGGCCACTGTTATGAGGCCACTGTTATGAGGACACTGTTATGAGGACACTGTTATGAGGACACTGTTATGAGGACACTGTTATGAGGACCACTGTTATGAGGCCACTGTTATGAGGCCACTGTTATGAAGCCACTGTTATGAGGCCACTGTTATGAGGCCACTGTTATGAGGCCACTGTTATGAGGCCACTGTTATGAGGCCACTGTTATGAGGACACTGTTATGAGGACACTGTTATGAGGACACTGTTATGAGGACACTGTTATGAGGCCACTGTTATGAGGCCACTGTTATGAGGCCACTGTTATGAGGCCACTGTTATGAGGCCACTGTTATGAAGACACTGTTATGAGGACACTGTTATGAGGACACTGTTATGAGGACACTGTTATGAGGACACTGTTATGAGGAGACTGTAATGAGGAGACTGTTATGAGGAGACTGTTATGAGGAGACTGTTATGAGGAGACTGTTATGAGAGACTGTTATGAGGAGACTGTTATGAGGAGACTGTTATGAGGAAGGAAGACTGTTATGAGGAGACTGTTATGAGGAGACTGTTATGAGGAGACTGTTATGAGGAGACTGTTATGAGGAGACTGTTATGAGGAGACTGTTATGAGGAGACTGTTATGAGGAGACTGTTATGAGGAGACTGTTATGAGGAGACTGTTATGAGGAGACTGTTATGAGGCCACTGTTATGAGGACACTGTTATGAGGCCACTGTTATGAGGCCACTGTTATGAGGCCACTGTTATGAGGACACTGTTATGAGGACACTGTTATGAGGCCACTGTTATGAGGCCACTGTTATGAGGCCACTGTTATGAGGCCACTGTTATGAGGCCACTGTTATGAGGCCACTGTTATGAGGCCACTGTTATGAGGCCACTGTTATGAGGCCACTGTTATGAGGCCACTGTTATGAGGACACTGTTATGAGGACACTGTTATGAGGACACTGTTTGAGGAGACTGTTATGAGGAGACTGTAATGAGGAGACTGTAATGAGGAGACTGTTATGAGGAGACTGTTATGAGGAGACTGTTATGAGGAGACTGTTATGAGGAGACTGTTATGAGGAGACTGTTATGAGGACACTGTTATGAGGCCACTGTTATGAGGCCACTGTTATGAGGCCACTGTTATGAGGCCACTGTTATGAGGATACTGTTATGAGGACACTGTTATGAGGACACTGTTATGAGGACACTGTTATGAGGCCACTGTTATGAGGCCACTGTTATGAGGCCACTGTTATGAGGCCACTGTTATGAGGACACTGTTATGAGGAGAGCGGCAAGTCTGGTCACCAGAATTACCTACTGGCTTTCATCGTACCTGCGACTATGTACCTGAAAATAGACTATTGTACCTGAAATTATGTACCTGAGGTGTCTTGGTGACACTTTATGAGTGTTTTTGTGACACTGTTATGAGGTTTGTGACACTGTTATAGGTGTCTTGTGACACTGTTATGAGGTGTCTTGTGTGACACTGTTATGAGGTATCTTGTGTGACACTGTTATGAGGTGTCTCGTGTGACACTGTTATGAGGTTCTGTGACACTGTTATGAGGTGTCTTGTGTGACACTGTTATGAGGTGTCTCGTGTGACACTGTTATGAGGTGTCTCGTGTGACACTGTTATGAGGTGTCTCGTGTGACACTGTTATGAGGTTCTCTGTGACACTGTTATGAGGTGTCTCGTGTGACACTGTTATGAGGTGTCTCGTGTGACACTGTTATGAGGTGTCTCGTGTGACACTGTTATGAGGTGTCTCGTGTGACACTGTTATGAGGTGTCTCGTGTGACATTGTTTGTTATGAGGTGTCTCGTGTGACACTGTTATGAGTGTCTCGTGTGACACTGTTATGAGGTGTCTCGTGCACATGTTATAGAGGTGTCTCGTGTGACACTGTTATGAGGTGTCTCGTGTGACACTGTTATGAGGTGTCTCGTGTGACACTGTTATGAGGTGTCTCGTGTGACACTGTTATGAGGTGTCTCGTGTGACACTGTTATGAGGTGTCTCGTGTGACACTGTTATGAGGTGTCTCGTGTGACACTGTTATGAGGTGTCTCGTGTGACACTGTTATGAGGTGTCTCGTGTGACACTGTTATGAGGTGTCTCGTGTGACACTGTTATGAGGTGTCTCGTGTAACACTGTTATGAGGTGTCTCGTGTGACACTGTTATGAGGTCTCTGTGACACTGTTATGAGGTGTCTCTGTGACACTGTTATGAGGTGTCTCGTGTGACACTGTTATGAGGTGTCTCGTGTGACACTGTTATGAGGTGTCTCGTGTGACACTGTTATGAGGTGTCTCGTGTGACACTGTTATGAGGTGTCTCTGCTGTGACACTGTTATGAGGTGTCTCGTGGACACTGTTATGAGGTGTCTCGTGTGACACTGTTATGAGGTGTCTCGTGTGACACTGTTATGAGGTGTCTCGTGTGACACTGTTATGAGGTGTCTCGTGTGACACTGTTATGAGGTGTCTCGTGTGACACTGTTATGAGGTGTCTCGTGTGACACTGTTATGAGGTGTCTCGTGTGACACTGTTATGAGGTGTCCCGTGTGACACTGTTATGAGGTGTCCCGTGTGACACTGTTATGAGGTGTCCCGTGTGACACTGTTATGAGGTGTCTCGTGTGACACTGTTATGAGGTGGTGTCTTGTGTGACACTGGTGGTGTGACACTGGTATTGTTACCCGGAGTGTCAGGTATTCAGTGGTGCATCCAGAGAGTTTGTGACGGTGGCACGACACAAGTTAAGAGTCGTGTATTTGATGTGTGTCATAACGCGGTGAAAAGGCTTTATTAGAGAATGAGTTCATGATACAGGGAGGGTTCCATGTGGCACAGAGAAGGTGTCGTGTGACACAGCGTTGGAGTTTTATGGTACAGGGAGATCGGGTGTCGTGGAACCCGTAAGCGTGCCATAAGACAGATAAGGGTGTCTGAGGAGACGGTGGAGGAGTGTCATGACAAGGTGTGGTGGTGTCCTGTGTGACACCATGACGGCACTGACTTGACACTGAACTAAGTATTTGATTTTACTTGTGACTTTTATCTTTTACTGTGATTTTGTGTAAATAGGTTTTTACACAGATAATTAGATTATGTTTTTAGTCAGATTATGTTTTTATATTAATAAATATATATATAATAAATATCTGAAATATGAGATTTTACTTAGTATCCCAAACAGTCGTTTATTACAAATGTTTTTTTTTGTAATAAGGTGACATGAGGAGGCTGGTTGAGGTGACAGGAGGCTGGTTGAGGTGACATGAGGAGGCTGGTTGAGGTTACAGGAGGAGGCTGGTTGAGGTGACATGAGGAGGCTGGTTGAGGTGACATGAGGAGGCTTGTTGAGCTGACAGGAGGCTGGTTGAGGTGACAGGAGGAGGTGGTTGAGGTGACATGAGGAGGCTGGTTCAGGTGACATGAGGAGGCTCGTTGAGGTGATAAGAGGATGCTGGTTGAGGTGACATGAGGCTGGTTGAGGGGACATGAGGAGGCTGGTTGAGGTGACATGAGGAGGCTGGTTGAGGTGACATGAAGAGGCTGGTTGAGGTAACATGATGAGGCTTGTAGAGGTGACATGATGAGGCTTGTAGAGGTGACATGATGAGGCTCGTTGAGGTGACATGAGGAGGCTGGTTGAGGTGACATGAGTCTGGTTGAGGTGACAGGAGGAGGCTAGTTGAGGTGACATGAGGAGGCTAGTTGAGGTGACATGAGGAGGCTGGTTGAGGTGACAGGAGGAGGCTGGTTAAGGTGACATGAGGATGCTGGTTGAGGTGACATGAGGATGCTGGTTGAGGTGACATGAGGATGCTGGTTGAGGTGACATGAGGATGCTGGTTGAGGTGACATGAGGAGGCTAGTTGAGGTGACAGGAGGATGCTGATTGAGGTGACAGGAGGATGCTGGTTGAGGTGACATGAGGAGGCTGGTTGAGGTGGTATGAGGTGACTGGTTGAGGTGACAGGAGGATGCTAGTTGAGGTGACAGGAGGATGCTGGTTGAGGTGACAGGAGGATGCTGGTTGAGGTGACATGAGGAGGCTGGTTCAGGTGACATAAGGAGGCTCGTTGAGGTGACAGGAGGAGGCTGGTTGATGTGACATGATGAGGCTGGTTGAGGTGACAGGAGGAGGCTGGTTGAGGTGACATGAGGAGGCTAGTTGAGGTGACATGAGGCTGGTGGATATTACAGGAGGAGGTTGGGTGAGGTGATATGAAGAGGCCGGTTGAGGTGACAATAGGAGGCTGGTTGAGGTGACATGAGGAGGCTGGTTAAGGTGACAGGAGGAGGCTGGTTGAGGTGACATGAGGAGGCTAGTTGAGGGGACAGGAGGAGGCTGGTTCAGGCGACAGGAGGCTGGTTGAGGTGACATGAGATGCTGGTTGAGGTGACATGAGAGACTGTATGAAGTGACATGAGGAGGCTGGTTTAGGTGACATGAGGAGGCCGGTTGATGTGACAGTAGGAGGCTAGTTGATGTGACATGAGGAGGCTGGTTGAGGTGACATGAGGAGGCTGGTTGAGGTAACAGGAGGAGGCCGGTTGAGGTGATATGAGAAGGCCGGTTGAGGTGACAAAAGGAGGCTGGTTGAGGTGACATGAGGAGGCTGGTTGAGGTGACAGGAGGAGGCTGGTTGAGGTGACAGCATGAAACTGGTTGAGGTGACAAAAAGAGGCTCGTTTAGGTTACATGAAGAGGCAGGTTGAGGTGATATGAGAAGGCCGGTTCAGGTGACATGAGGAGGCTGGTTGAGGTGACATGAAAACACTGGTTGAGGTGACAGGAAGAGGCTGGTTGAGGTGACAGGAGGATGCTGGTTGAGGTGACAGGATGGTGGATGAGGTAACATAAGGAGGCTGGTTTAGGTGACATGAGGAGGCTGGTTGAGGTAACAGGAGGATGCTGGTTGAGGTGACATGAGGAGGCTGGTTGAGGTGACATGAGGAGGCTTGTTGAGGTTACATGAGGAGGCTGGTTGAGGTGACATGAGGAGGCTGGTTGAGGTGACATGAGGAGGCTGGTTGAGGTGACAGGATGATGCTGGTTGAGGTGACATGATGAGGCTGGTTGAGGTGACAGGATGATGCTGGTTGAGGTGACATGAGGAGGCTGGTTGAGGTGACATGAAAAGGCTGGTTGAGGTGACAGGAAGAGGCTGGTTGAGGTGACATGAGGAGGCTGGTTGAGGTGACATGAAAAGGCTGGTTGAGGTGACAGGAAGAGGCTGGTTGAGGTGACAGCATGAAACTGGTTGAGGTGACAAAAGGAGGCTGGTTGATGTGACAGGAGGAGGCTGGTTGAGGTAACATGAGGAGGATGGTTGAGATGACAGGAGGAGGCTGGTTGAGGTGACAGGAGGAGGATGGTTGAGATGACAGGAGGAGGCTGGTTGAGGTGACAGGAGGAGGATGGTTGAGATGACAGGAGGAGGCTGGTTGAGGTGACATGAGGAGGCTAGTTGAGATGACAGGAGGAGGATGGTTGAGATGACATGAGGAGGCTGGTTGAGGTGACATGAGGAGGCTGGTTGAGGTGACATGAGGAGGCTGGTTGAGGTGACACTATTAGGCTGGTGAGGTGACAGGAGGAGGCTGGTTGTGGTGACATGAGGAGACTGGTAAAGGTGAATAGAGGAGGCTGGTTTAGGTGACAGGATGCTGGTTGAGGTGAGAGGAGGAGGCTGGTTGAGGTACATGAGGATTCTGTTGAGGTGACATGAAGAGGCTGGTTGAGGTGACAGGAGAAGGCTAGTTGAGGTGACATGAGGAGGCTGGTTGAGTTGACAGGAAAGTGGTTGAGGTGACAGGAGGAGGCTGGTTAAGGTGACAGGATGCTGGTTGAGGTGACATAGAAGGCTGGTTGAGGTGACACGAGGATTCTTGTTGAGGTGACATGAGGAGGCTGGTTGAGGTGACAGGGGAAGCTAGTTGAGGTGACATGAGGAGGCTGGATGAGTGACAGGAAGCTGGTTGAGGTGACAGGAGGAGGCTGGTTGACGTGACAGGAGGAGGCTGGTTGAGGTGACATGAGGAGGCTTGTTGAGGTTACAGGAGGAGGCTGGTTGAGGTGACAGGAGGAGGCTGGTTGAGGTGACAGGAAGAGCTGGTGGAGGTGATATGAGGAGTCTTGTTTAGGTGACAGGAAGGAGGATTGGTTGAGGTGACAGAGGAGGCAGGATTAGGTGACATGAGGAGTCTGGTTGTGGAGACATGAGAAGGCTGGTTGAGGTGACATGAGAAGGCTGGTTGAGGTGACACGAGGATTCTTGTTGAGGTGACATGAGGAGGCTGGTTGATGTGACAGGAGAAGGCTGGTTGAGGTGACATAAGGAGGCTGGTTGAGGTGACAGGAGGACGCTGGTTGAGGTTACATGAGGAGGCTTGTTGATGTGACATGAGGAAGCTGGTTAAGGTGACAAGAGAAGGCTGGGTGAGGTGACCAGAGGAGGCTGGTTGAGGTGACATTAGGAGGCTGGTTCATGGGATATGAGAAGGCTGGTAGAGGTGACAGGAGGTTGGTTGAAGTGACAGGATGCTTGCTGAGGTGACAGGAGGAGGCTGGGGTAGGTGACATGAGGAGGCTTGTTAAGATGACATGACGAAGCTGGTTGAGGTGACATCAGGAGGCTGGTTGAGATGACATGAGTAGACTGGTTGAGGTGACAGGAGGTGAGCTGGTTGAGATGACAGGAGGAGGCGGTTGAGGTGACATGAGGAGGCTGGTAGAAGTGACAGGAGGCTGGTTGAGGTGACTGGATGTTAGTTGAGGTGACAGGAGGAGGCTGGTTGAGGTGACATGATGATGCTGGTTAAGGTGACAGGAATCTGGTTGAGGTGGCGGGAGGAGGCTGGTTGAAGTGACATGAGGAGGCTGGTTGAGGTGACAAGAGGAAGCTGGTTGAGGTGACAGGAGGAGGCTGGTTGAGGTGTCATGAAGAGGCCGGTTGAGGTGACAGGAGGAGGCTTGTTGAGGTTACAGGAGGGGTTGAGGTGACAGGAGGAGGCTGGTTGAGGTGACATGATGAGGCTGGTTGAGGTGACAGGAGGAGGCTGGTTGAGGTGACATGAGAGGCTGGTTGAGGTGACAGGAGGAGGTTGGTTCAAGTGACAGGAGGATGCTCTTTGAGGTGATAGGAGGCTGGTTGAAGTGACATTAGGAGGCTGGTTGAGATGACATGAGGAAACTGGTTGAGGTGACATGAGGAGGCTGGGAAGGTGACAGGAGGAGGCTGGTTGAGATGACATAAGGATGCTGGTTGAGGTGACATGAGGAGACTGGTTGAGGTGACATGAGGAGGCTAGTTGAGGTGCCATGAGGAGGCTGGTTGAGGTGACAGCATGAAACTGGTTGAGGTGACAAAAGGAGGCTGGTTGAGGTGACATGAGGAGGCTGGTTGAGGTGACAGGAGGAGGCTGGTTGAGGTGACATGAGGAGGCAGTTTGAGGTGACAAGAGGAGGCTGGTTGAGGTGACATTAG
This sequence comes from Cherax destructor, assembly GCA_009830355.1. Classification (NCBI taxonomy): domain Eukaryota; kingdom Metazoa; phylum Arthropoda; class Malacostraca; order Decapoda; family Parastacidae; genus Cherax; species Cherax destructor. The sequence continues at coordinate 38,853 of WNWK01007360.1, read as the reverse complement.
GAGGCTGGTTGAGGTGACAGGAGGATGCTGGTTGAGGTGACATGAGGAGGCTGGTTGAGGTGACATGAAAAGGCTGGTTGAGGTGACAGGAGGAGGCTGGTTGAGGTGACATGAGGAGGCTGGTTGGAGGTGACAGGAGGAGGCTGGTTGAGGTGACATGAGGAACTGGTTGAGGTGACAGGAGGAGGCTGGTTGAGGTGACATGAGTAGGCTGGTTGAGGTGACATGAGGAGGTGGGAGGCTGGTCACTTAGACATTAGTGACAGTCCTGGACGGTGATTGGTCCAAGGCTGGTCCACCCGCCGCTGCTATTGGCTAATCAAGGGTAGTTAGTCAGGACGAAAAGCGTCGTAATAGTAACGTTGGTCTGGTCAGATAACCTGAGAGGAGAGGGGAGAGAGAGGGGAGGGGGAGAGAGGGAAGAGAGGGGAGAGAGGGAGAGGGAGAGAGAGGGAAGAAAAGGGAGAGAGGGCAGAGAAGGGAGAGAGGGCAGAGAAGGGAGAGAGGGGAGAGAAGGGAGAGAGAAGTGAAAGATAGGGGTAGAGAGGGAAGAGAGAAGTGAAAGATAGGGGTAGAGAGGGAAGAGAGAGGGGAGAGAGCGAAGAGAGAGGGGAGAGTGGGGAGAGAGAGGGGATAGAGAAGGGAGAGAAGGGAGATAGAGGGTAGAGAAGGTAGAGAGAGGGGAGAGAGGGACAGAGGAAGAGAGAGGAGAGAGAGGTCAGAGGGAAGATAGAGGAGAGAGAGAGGGCAGAGAAGGGAGAGAGAGGGGAGAGAGAGTGGTAGAGAGGGAAGAGAGAGGGGAGAGAGGGGCAAGAGAGGGAGATAGGGGAGAGAGAGAGGGAAGAGAGAGGGGAGAGAGAGAGGAGAGAGAGGGGAGAGAGAGGAAATAGAGAGATTGGGAAGGGGAGATAGAGGAGAGAGTGGGAAAATAGAGAGAGGAGAGAGAGAGAGAGAAGGGAGACGGGAGATAGAGAGGGGAGAGAGTGGATATAGAGAAGGGAGAGGGGAGAGAGGTAATACCTGGGAGTACATTGGGAAGATAGAGTACAAACTGAGGCTATCTGCTGAGAAGAACTATCTTCTACTATCTACTATCTAGACGTGTGAGGCCAGGATAGTATAGCTGACGTCTCTCTCCCTACCCTCTTTACCGACATTCATACAGGATATATCTCTGGTCCCCAGATCACTGAACTCCAGAAGCTGATGTTTGAAGGGGGTGTTATGTAGGGGGGACCCCTTAACACCCCTCTCTTCGCCCCTTAGCTGGTGGAAAGGGGTGACTGCTGGGATGGGAGCAATTAAGGGCTGGATGGAGGTGTGGATGAGGGGGTAATATAAGGCAGTCATCCAGGGATTGTTGGATGATCTCTCAGTGTGTGTGTGTGTGAGATAGTGTCAAGTGTTGTGAGCTAGCTCTCTCTCTCTCTCAGTGTGTGTGTGAGTGAGATAGTGTCAAGTGTTGTGAGCTAGCTCTACCTCTCTCTCAGTGTGTGTGTGTGTGTGATAGTGTAAAGTGTTGTGAGCTAGCTTTCTCCCTCTCTCTCAGTGTGTGTGTGTGTGAGATAGTGTCAAGTGTTGTGAGCTAGCTCTACCTCTCTTTCAGTGTGTGTGTGTGTGTTAGATAGTGTCAAGTGTTGTGAGCTAGCTCTACCTCTCTCTCAGTGTGTGTGTGTGAGATAGTGTCAAGTGTTGTGAGCTAGTTCTACCCCTCTCTCAGTGTGTGTGAGATAGTGTCAAGTGTTGTGAGCTAGCTCTACATCTCTCTCAGTGTGTGTGTGAGATAGTGTCAAGTGTTGTGAGACTAGCTCTCCAGTGTTGTGAGCTGCTCACCCTTTTGTGTGTGTCTGAGATAGTGTCAAATGTTGTGAGCTAGCTCTCCTCTCTCCAGTGTGTGTGAGTGAGATAGTGTCAAGTGTGTGAGCTAGCTCTACCTCTGTGTGTGTGTGTGTGAGATAGTGTCAAGTGTTGTGAGCTAGCTCTCCCTCTCTCAGTGTGTGTGTGTGTGAGATAGTGTCAAGTGTTGTGAGCTAGCTCTACCTCTCTCAGTGTGTGTGTGTGAGATAGTGTCAAGTGTTGTGAGCTAGCTCTCCCTCTCTCAGTGTGTGTGAGATAGTGTCAAGTGTTGTGAGCTAGCTATACCTCTCTCTCAGTGTGTGTGTGTGTGAGATAGTGTCAAGTGTTGTGAGCTAGCTCTACCTCTCTCTCAGTGTGTGTGTGTGAGATAGTGTCAAGTGTTGTGAGCTAGCTCTACCTCTCTCTCAGTGTGTGTGTGTGAGATAGTGTCAAGTGTTGTGAGCTAGCCTCATCTCTTCTCAGTGTGTTGTGTGTGAGATAGTGTCAAGTGTTGGAGCTAGCTCACCTCTCTCAGTGTGTGTGTGAGATAGTGTCAAGTGTTGTGAGCTAGCTCACCCTCTCTCAGTGTGTGTGAGTGGATAGTGTCAAGTGTTGTGAGCTAGCTCTACCTCTGTGTGTGTGTGAGATAGTGTCAAGTGTTGTGAGCTAGCCTCTCCTCTCTCAGTGTGTGTGTGAGATAGTGTCAAGTGTTGTGAGCTAGCTCTACCTCTGTGTGTGTGTTGAGATAGTGTCAAGTGTTGTGAGCTAGCTCTCTCTCTCTCTCTCAGTGTGTGTGTGAGTGAGATAGTGTCAAGTGTGGAGCTAGCTCACCTCTGTGTGTGTGTGTGTGAGATAGTGTCATGTTGTGAGCTAGCTCCCCCTCTCAGTGTGTGTGTGTGTGTGTGAGATAGTGTCAAGTGTTGTGAGCTAGCTCACCTCTCCAGTGTGTGTGTGTGAGATAGTGTCAAGTGTTGTGAGCTAGCTCCACTCTCCTCAGTGTGTGTGAGATAGTGTCAGTGTTGTGAGAGCTATACCTCTCCAGTGTGGTGTGGTGAGATAGTGTCAGTGTTGTGAGCTAGCTCTACCTCCCTCAGTGTGTGTGTGTGTGAGATAGTGTCAAGTGTTGTGAGCTAGCCTCACCTCTCTCAGTGTGTGTGTGTGAGATAGTGTAAGTGTTGTGAGCTAGCTCTATCTCTCTCCAGTGTGTGTGTGTGTGAGATAGTGTCAAGTGTTGTGAGCGTCACCTCCTCAGTGTGTGTGTGAGATAGTGTCAAGTGTTGTGAGCAGCCCCACCTTCTCTCAGTGTGTGTGTGATAGTGTCAAGTGTTGTGAGCTAGCTCCACCTCTCTCAGTGTGTGTGTGAGATAGTGTCAAGTGTTGTGAGCTAGCCTCACCTCTCTCAGTGTGTGTGATAGTGTCAAGTGTTGTGAGCTAGCTCTACCTCTGTGTGTGTGTGAGATAGTGTCAAGTGTTGTGAGCTAGCTCTACCTCTCTCAGTGTGTGTGTGAGATAGTGTCAAGTGTTGTGAGCTAGCTCTACCTCTCTCTCAGTGTATGTGTGTGAGATAGTGTCAAGTGTTGTGAGCTAGCTCTACCTCTCTATCAGTGTGTGTGTGTGTGAGATAGTGTCAAGTGTTGTGAGCTAGCTTTACCTCTCTCTCAGTGTGTGTGTGAGATAGTGTCAAGTGTTGTGAGGTAGCTCTACCTCTCTCTCAGTGTGTGTGTGAGATAGTGTCAAGTGTTGTGAGCTAGCTCTACTCTCTCCAGTGTGTGTGTGTGAGATAATGTCAAGTGTTGTGAGCTAGCTCACCTCTCTCCAGTGTGTGTGTGAGATAGTGTCAAGTGTTGTGAGCTAGCTCTACTCTCTCGTGTGTGTGTGAGATAGTGTCAAGTGTTGTGAGCTAGCTCTCCTCTCTCTCAGTGTGTGTGTGTGAGATAGTGTCAAGTGTTGTGAGCTAGCTCACCTTTCTCAGTGTGTGTGTGTGTGTAGATAGTGTCAAGTGTGGAGCTAGCTCACCTCTCTCATGTGTGTGTGTGGAGATAGTGTCAAGTGTTGTGAGCTAGCTCACCTCTGTGTGTGTGTGAGATAGTGTCAAGTGTTGTGAGCTAGCTCTCTCTCTCTCTCAGTGTGTGTGTGTGAGATAGTGTCAAGTGTTGTGAGCTAGCTCTACCTCTCCTCAGTGTGTGTGTGTGATAGTGTCAAGTGTTGTGAGCTAGCTTCTCTTCTCCTCAGTGTGTGTGTGTGGAGATAGTGTCAAGTGTTGTGAGCATCTCACCTCTCTCTCAGTTGTGTGTGTGAGTTAGTGTCAAGTGTTGTGAGCTAGCTGTACCTCTCTCTCTCTCTCTCAGTGTGTGTGTGAGATAGTGTCAAGTGTTGTGAGCTAGCTCTTCCTCTCTCTCTTTCAGTGTGTGAGTGTGTGAGATAGTGTCAAGTGTTGGGAGCTAGCTCTTCCTCTGTGTGTGTGTGAGATAGTGTCAAGTGTTGTGAGCTAGCTCTACCTCTCTCAGTGTGTGTGTGTGATAGTGTCAAGTGTTGTGAGCTAGCTCTACCTCTGTGTGTGTGTGTGTGATAGTGTCAAGTGTTGTTAGCTAGCTCTACCTCTCTCAGTGTGTGAGATAGTGTCAAGTGTTGTGAGCTAGCTCTACCTATGTGTGTGTGTGTGTGTGTGTGTGTGTGTGTGTGATAGTGTCAAGTGTTGTGAGCTAGCTCTCTCTCTGTGTGTGTGAGATAGTGTCAAGTGTTGTGAGCTAGCTCTCTCTCAGTGTGTGTGTGTGAGATAGTGTCAAGTGTTGTGAGCTAACTCTATCTCTGTGTGTGTGAGATAGTGTCAAGTGTTGTGAGCTAGCTCTATCTATGTGTGTGTGAGATAGTGTCAAGTGTTGTGAGCTAGCTCTACCTCTCTCTCAGTGTGTGTGTGAGAGTGTCAAGTGTTGTGAGCTAGCTCTCTCTCAGTGTGTGTGTGAGACATTGTCAAATGTTGTGAGCTAGCTCTCTCTCTCAGTGTGTGTGAGATAGTGTCAAGTGTTGTGAGCTAGCTCTCTCTCAGTGTGTGTGTGTGTGATAGTGTCAAGTGTTGTGAGCTAGCTCTCTCTCTCTCTCCTGCACCACTGATATATACAAATATAAAGTCATCAGCGAGTCAAAAGCTATTCCCTCCCCCGTCTGGCCAGCCGATGCGACCCCCCCCAAACTTTACGAGGCAACGCACACACAATATGAAGACCCAGAGAGAGAGAGAGAGAGAGAGAGAGAGAGAGAGAGAGAGAGAGAGAGAGAGAGAGGCAGATAGACAGACATATACAGAGTGATACTGTAAGATAATTAGATAGATAGATAGATAAATATAATATATATATATATATATATATATATATATATATATATGTATATATATATATATATATATATATATATATATATATATATATATATATATATATATATATATATATATTATAGAGAAGAGAGAGAGAGAAGAGAAAGAGAGGAAAGCAGTTAAGATGTCAGAGGGTATTAGATCCTCTCCTGCTGACACTACCAGAATTTAAGTATTTAAATCCCATTATTCTTCACAGATAAGAAGGATTTAGGCTCTATAGAGCATTGAGCTGACATGATATAGAGTTCTCAAGAGAGAGAGAGAGAGAGAGAGAGAGAGAGAGAGAGAGAGAGAGAGAGAGAGAGAGAGAGAGAGAGAGAGAGAGAGAGAGAGAGAGAGAGAGAGAGAGAGAGAGAGAGAGAGAGAGAGAGAGAGAGAGAGAGAGAGAGAGAGAGACAGACAGACAGACAGACAGACAGACAGACAGACAGACAGACAGACAGACAGACAGACAGACAGACAGACAGATAGACAGAGAGACAGAGAGAGAGAGACATAGAGATAGATAGATAGATATATAGATAGATAGATAGATAGAGAGAGAGAGAGATACTCTGACACACGCTGTCAGTCTTTGACACACTCTCTGACACTTTGTGACACTCTCTGACACTCAATGATACTCTCTGACACTCAATGATACTCTCTGACACTTTCTGACACTATCTGATATTCAATGATACTCTCTGACACACTCCGACACTCTCTGACACACTCTCACACACTTACACACTCTCACACGCACTCACACACCATCACACTCTCTCACACACACTCACACACTCGCACACACTCACACTCTCATACACTCTGACACACACTCTCACACACACTCTAACACACTCTCACACACACTCTTACACACTCTCTCACACTCTCACACTCTCCCATACTCACACACACTCTCACACACACACTCACACATTCTCACACACTTTCACACACACTCTCACACACTCACAAACCCTCACACTCTCTCACACACTCTCACACACATTCACACACACTCACACTCACACACTCTCACACACATTCTCACACACACTCACACACACTCTCACACAATCTCACATACATTCACACACTCTCACACATTCTCTCACACTCTCACACACACTTTCACACACTCTCACACACACTCACACACTCTCACACACACTCTCACACACTCTCACTCACACTCTCTCACACTCTCACTCACACCTTCACACACACTCACACACTCTCACACACTCTCACACACTCTCTCACACTCTCACTCACACCTTCACACACACTCACACACTCTCACACACTCTCACACATCCTCACACACTCGCACACTCTCTCACACTCTCTCACACACACACACTCTCAAACACTCTCCCACACACTCACACACCCTCACACACCCTCACACACTCTCAAACACTCTCACACACACTCTCACACACTCACACACACCCTCACACACTCACACACACTCACACACACTCACACAAACAGTAAAAACTCTCCACTTATTACGAGCATCGTAAATCTGGGTCGCTGAAGCAGCGCCCAGAGCAATACTGAGACTTATTCCTTCAAGACCCCACCCCAGGGGGTCTTCAAGACCCCACCCCAGGGGTCTTCAAGACCCCACTCCAGGGGGTCTTCAAGACCCCACCCCAGGGGGTCTTCAAGACCCCACCCCAGGGGGTCTTCAAGACCCCACCCCAGGGGTCTTCAAGACCCCACTCCAGGGGGTCTTCAAGACCCCACTCCAGGGGGTCTTCAAGACCCCACCCCAGGGGGTCTTCAAGACCCCACCCCAGGGGGTCTTCAAGACCCCACTCCAGGCACCAGGGATCTTGAAGATCCCACTCCAGGCACCATGGGTCTTGAAGATCCCACCCCAGGCACCAGGGGTCTTTAAGACCCCACTCCAGGTACCAGGAGTCTTGAAGATCCAACCCCAGGCACCAGGGGGTCTTGAAGATCTCACTCCAGACACCAGGAGTCCTGAAAATCCCACCCCAGGCACCAGGGGTTTTGAAGATCCCACTCCAGGCACCAGGGGTCTTGAAGATCCCACCCCAGGCACCAGGGGGTCTTGAAGACCTCACTTCAGGCACCAGGAGTCTTGAAGACCCTACTACAGGCACCAGGGATCTTGAAGATCCCATCCAAGGCACAAGGAGTCTTGAAGACCACGCTCCAGGCACCAGAGGTCTTGAAGATCCCACCCAAGGCACGAGGGGGTTTTGAAGACCTCACCCCAGGCACCAGGGTGTCTTGAAGACCTCACCCCAGGCACCAGGGTGTCTTGAAGACCCCACTCCAGGCACCAGGGGTCTTGAAGATCCCGCCACAGCCACCAGGGGTCTTGAAGATCCCACCTCAGCCACCAGGGGGTGTTCAGGACTCCATCCTAGGCACCAGGGGTTTTGAAGACGTCACCCCAGGCACAAGGGGGTCTTGAAGACCCCAGAGTCATAACATCTGAACTTTATAGATCAGACTCTAACAGCCAGTTTATTAACTCTGCTGATGATGTATCAATGACGCCATCAAACCTATCAACTGTCTATCTGTCTGTCTATCCTTATCTAATATCCAGGAGGAAGAGGAAGAGGAGGAGGAGGAAGAGGAGGTGGAAGAGGAGGAGGAGGAAGAGGAGGAGGAGGAAGAGGAGGAAGAAGATGAGGAGGAGGAGGAGGAAGAGGAGGAGGAGGAAGAGGAGGAAGAGGAGGAGGAAGAGGAGGAGGAGGAAGAGGAGGAAGAGGAGGAGGAGGAGGAGGAAGAGGAGGAGAGGAAGAGGAGGAGGAGGAAGAGAGGAAGAGGAAGGGAGGAGGAGGAAGAGGAGGAGGAGGGAAGAGGAGGAGGAAGAGGAGGAAGAGGAAGAGGAAGAGGAGGAAGAGGAGGAAGAAGATGAGGAGGAGGAGGAGGAAGAGGAGGAGGAAGAAGAGGAGGAGGAGGAGGAAGAGGAGGAGGAAGAGGAGGATGGGGAGGAAGAGGATCAGGAGGAAGAGGAGGAGGAGGAAGAGGAGGAAGAAGAGGAGGAGGAGGAGGAGGAAGAGGAGGATGGGGAGGAAGAGGATCAAGAGGAAGAGGAGGAGGAGGAAGGAGGAGGATGGGGAAGAAGAGGAGGAGGAGGAGGAGAGAGGATGAGGAGGAGGAAGAGGAGGAGGAAGAAGAGGAAGAGGAGGAAGAGGAGGAAGAGGAGGAAGAGGATGAGGAGGAGGAAGAGGAGGAGGAAGAGGAGGAGGAAGAAGAGGAAGAGGAGGAAGAGGAGGAAGAGGAGGAAGAGGAGGAAGAGAGGAGGAAGAGGAGGAAGAGGATGAAGAAGATGAGGAGGAGGAGGAGGAGGAAGAGGAGGATGGGGAAGAAGAGGAGGAGGAGGAGGAGAAAGAGGAGGATGGGGAAGAAGAGGAGGAGGAGGAGAAAGAGGAGGAGGAGGAAGAAGAGGAGGAGGAAGAAGAGGAAGAGGAGGAAGAGGAGGAAGAGGAAGAAGAGGAGGAAGAGGAGGAAGAGGAGGAAGAGGAGGAAGAAGATGAGGAGGAGGAGGAGGAAGAGGAGGAGGAAGAAGAGGAGGACGAGGAAGAGGGAGAGGAGGAAGAGGGAGAGGAGGAGGAGGAAGAGGAGGAGGAAGTAGAGGAGGAGGAAGAGGAGGAAGAGGAGGAAGAGGAGGAAGAGGGAGAGGAATAAAAATGAGAGGAAGAAAATGACTATGAATCTGACAGGTAATTATGTGATCACTGGGAGAGCTGAATCCCCTGCCTGAGATCACTCTCTAAGCTCATTCTCTGAGCTCACTCTCTGAACTCACTCTCTGAGGTCACTCTCTAAGCTTACTCTCTGAGCTTACTCTCTGAGGTCACTCTCTAAGCTCATTCTCTGAGCTCACTCTCTGAGCTCACTCTCTAAGCTCATTCTCTGAGCTCACTCTCTGAGCTCACTCTGCAAACTCAGTCTCTGAGCTCACTCCCTGAGCTCACTCTGCAAACTCAGTCTCTAAGCTCACTCTCTGAGCTCACTCTCTAAGCACACTCCCTAAGCACACTCCCTAAGCACACTCCCTAAGCTCACTCCCTAAGCTCACTCATTAAGCTCACTCCTTAAGCACACTCCCTAAGCACACTCCCTAAGCTCACTCCCTAAGCACACTCCCTAAGCACACTCCCTAAGCACACTCCCTAAGCACACTCCCTAAGCACACTCCCTAAGCTCACTCCCTAAGCTCACTCCCTAAGCTCACTCATTAAGCTCACTCCTTAAGCACACTCCCTAAGCCCACTCCCTAAGCTCACTCCCTAAGCACACTCCCTAAGCACACTCCCTAAGCTCACTCCCTAAGCACACTCCCTAAGCACACTCCCTAAGCACACTCCATGAGCACACTCCCTAAGCTCACTCCCTAAGCTCACTCCCTAAGCACACTCCCTAAGCTCACTCCCTAAGCTCACTCCCTGAGCTCACTCCCTAAGCACACTCCCTAAGCTCACTCCCTGAGCTCACTCCCTAAACACATTCCCTAAGCTCACTCCCTAAGCACACTCCCTGAGCTCACTCCCTAAGCACACTCCCTAAGCTCACTTCCTAAGCACACTCCCTAAGCACACTCCCTAAGCTCACTCCCTAAGCTCACTCCCTAAGCTCACTCCCTAAGCACACTCCTTAAGCTCTCTCCCTAAGCTCACTCCCTGAGCTCACTCCCTAAGCACACTCCCTAAGCTCACTCCCTAAACACACTCCCTGAGATCACTCCCTAAGCACACTCCCTAAGCTCACTCCCTAAGCTCACTCCCTAAGCACACTCCCTAAGGTCACTCCCTAAACACACTCCCTGAGCTCACTTCCTAAGCTCACTCCCTGAGCTCACTCCCTAAGCACACTCCCTGAGCTCACTCCCTAAGCACACTTCCTAAGCTCGCTCCCTAAGCTCACTCCCTAAACACACTCCCTGAGCTCACTCCCTAAGCTCACTCCCTGATCTCGCTCCCTAAGCTCACTCCCTAAGCACACTCCCTAAGCTCACTCCCTAAGCACACTCCCTGAGCTCACTCCCTAAGCTCACTCCCTGAGCTCACTCCTTAAGCACACTCCCTAAGCTCACTCCCTAAGCTCACTCCCTGAGCTCACTCCCTAAGCTCACTCCCTGAGCTCACTCCCTGAGCTCAGATGCGACATCCCAACAATTCAATTATTATTATAATCCTGGGGGAGCGCTAAACCCTTGGGGATTATACAGATCCTGTAAGGAGGGAGATGGTAGGTATCCAGGGTCAATCCAAGGAACTGGAGCACAGATGGAAGTCCCTGGATCAAGAGCCCCTCACCAGCATTTCACTTCTGGACAGTTTTACAGCTCCATCTTAAGACATTTTAAGACATTTAAAGACTTCTTATTTTTTAAGACATTTTAAAACATTTAAAGATATTTTAAGACATTTGAAAACATTTAAAGACATTTAAAGACATTTTAAAACATTTTAAGACATTTAGAGACATTTAAAGACATTTTAAGACATTTAAAGACATATAAGACATTTAAAGACATTAAAAGACATTTTAAGACATTTTAAGACATTTTAAGATATTTTAAGACATTTAAAGACATTTAAAGACATTTTAAGACATTTATAACGTTTAAAAAGTGGCTTTTAAGGCCAATGTGGCCCGTGGCCTGGTAGGCAAAGCTCTGCTTTCACACGCTGAGGGTCCGGGTTCGATTCCTGGCGAGGGTTGAAATATTGGGTGTGTTACCTTACACCTGCTGTCAGTGTTCACCTAGCAGTAAGTAGGTACCTGCGTGTTAGTCACCTTACAGCTGCTCTCACTGTTCACCTAGAAGTAAGTAGGTACCTGGGTGTTAGTCACTTTACACCTGCTGTCACTGTTCACCTAGCAGTAAGTAGGTACCTGGGTGTTAGTCACCTTACACCTGCTGTTACTGTTCACCTAGCAGTAAGTAGGTACCTGGGTGTTAGTAACCTTACACCTACTGTCACTGTTTACCTAGCAGTAAGTAGGTACCTGGATGTTAGTCACCTTACACCTGCTGTCACTGTTCACCTAGCAGTAAGTAGGTACCTGGGTGTTAGTTACCTTACACCTGCTGTCACTGTTCACCTAGCAGTAAGTAGGTAAGTGGGTGTTAGGTGACTGGTGTGGGTGACATCCTGGGGACAAAACTGACATAATTTGCAGGAAATGGTCTACATAACAAGGGGCTTTCTATATTGCAGTATATCATAGGTGTCAGCTATGGTCTGTATAAGTTGTATCGTGTACTGCTAGAAATATATTATTAATATTATTATTTAGAGAAATTAATCCAGGAAATATTGGAATCACAGAGACTGGGAGACACATGTGACCTCATCTTCACTAATATTGATGACCTGGTAAGTTATTTAACAGCGTCAGACGCAGTTCAGACCACTAGTTGAAGAGTCTTGGGCCCCTGACACTTATTGTGTTGCCTCTTAGTGTACTCGGGCACACACACGCACACACACACACACACACACACACACACACTCACTCACACTCACACACACACAATCAGGTATAACAGGGAAGGCACTACAATGGATCAGGGAATACCTGTCAGGAAGACAGCAGCGAGTCATGGTACGTGGCGAGGTGTCAGAGTGGGCGCTGGTGACGAGCGGGGTTCCACAGGGGTCAGTCCTGGGACCAGTGCTGTTTCTGGTGTTTGTGAATGACATGACGGAAGGAATAGACTCCGAAGTGTCCCTGTTTGCAGATGATGTGAAGTTGATGAAAAGAATTCAATCAGACGAGGACCAGGCTGCTGGCCTGGTCCAGGAACTGGCTCCTGGAGTTCAACCCCGCCAATTGCAAAGTCATGAAGATTGGGAAAGTGCAAAGAAGACCACAGACGGAGTACAGTCTAGCGGGCCAGAGGCTACAAACCTCACTCAAGGAAAAAGAACTTGGGGTGAGTATAACACCGAGCACATCTCCTGAGGCGCACATCAACCAAATAACTGCTGCAGCATACGGGCGCCTAGCAAACCTAAGAACAGCATTCCGACATCTTAATAAAGAATCGTTCAGAACCCTGTACACTGTGTACGTTAGGCCCATACTGGAATATGCAGCACCAGTTTGGAACCCACACCTAGCCAAGCATGTAAAGAAGCTCGAGAAAGTGGAAAGGTTTGCAACAAGACTAGTCCCGGAGCTAAGGGGTATGTCCTACGAGGAGAGGTTAAGGGAAATCGACCTGACGACACTATAGGACAGGAGAGATAGGGGGGACATGATAACGACATATAAAATATTGAGAGAATTGACAAGGTGGACAGAGACAGAATGTTCCAGAGATGGGACACAGCAACAAGGGGACACAGTTGAAAGTTGAAGACTCAGATGAATCACAGGGATGTTAGGAAGTATTTCTTCAGTCACATAGTGGTCGGGAAGTGGAATAGTCAGGGAAGTGACGTAATGGAGGCAGGATCCATACATAGCTTTAAGCAGAGGTATGATAAAGCTCATGGAGCTGGTAGAGTGTCCGAGTAGCGGCCAGTGAAGAGGCGGGGCCAGGAGCTGTGAATCGACCCCTGCAACCACAACTAGGAGAGTAAAACTAGGTGAGTACACACACACACACATAAAAACAAAAGCCTTTAGAGGCTAAAACTCCCTTTAAAAGCAAAGACAAACCAGCCATAGCGTGACCTGTGTTTACCAGTTTCTTGGGGCAGAATTCGTCTGGATTCTCAAGAACGCGGCGGCAGCGGCGGCGGCGGCAGCGGCGGCGGCAGCAGCGGCGGCGGCAGCAGCGGCAGTGCTGACAGAAAGGAATCCACAAGTAATTAATTATTGTTTGTTGAAAATGTTGGTAGATAATAGTGACTGTGGTTACTACCACCACTACTACCACTATTACAGATACGAGTGTAGTCTAGTGGCCTGCACACCTGGTTGTACCACAATTAACTAAATAGGAACCAGCAAAAGGCCACCGGAACAAAATATTTATATGCCTTCATCGAACAGCGACAATGTACGTAAAATATACGTACAATGTACGTACAGGGGTGACCCAAGATGCTAGAAAAACAAGGTGACTCAATCAACCACCACTACCACCATCAATTAACCACTACTACCACCATCAATCAACCACCCCTACCACCATCAATCAACCACTACTACCACTATCAATCAACCACCACTATCACCACCATCAATCAACCACTACTACCTCCATCAATCAACCACTACTACCACCATCAATCAACCACTACTACCACCATCGATCAACCACCACTACCACCATCAATCAACCACTACTACCACCATCAATCAACCACTACTACCACCATCAATCAACCACTACTACCACCATCAATCAACCACTACTACCACTATCAATCAACTACTACTAATACCATTAATCAACCAGCACTTCCACCATCAATCAACCACTACTAACACCATCAATCAACCACGACTACCACCATCAATCAACCACAACTACCACAATCAATCAACCAGCACTACCACCATCAATCAACCACCACTACCACCATCAATCAACCACCACTACCAACATCAATCAACCACCAATACCACCATCAATCAATCACTACTACCACCATCAATAAACCAACACTACCACCATCAATCAACCAACACTACCACCATCAATCAACCAACACTACCACCATCAATCAACTACCAATACCACCATCAATCAACCACTACTACCACCATCAATCAACCAGCACTACCACCATCAATCAACCACTACTACCACTATCAATCAACTACTACTAATACCATAAATCAACCAGCACTTCCACCATCAATCAAACACTACTACCACCATCAATCAACCACGACTACCACCATCAATCAACCACTACTACCACAATCAATCAACCAGACACCACCATCAATCAACACCACTACCACCATCAATCAACCACCACTACCAACATCAATCAACCACAATACCACCATCAATCAATCACACTACCACCATCAATCAACCAACACTACCACCATCAATCAACCAACACTACCACCATCAATCAACCACATACCACCATCAATCAACTACAATACCACCATCAATCAACCACTACTACCACCATCAATCAACCAACACTACCACCATCAATCAACCACCAATACCACCATCAATCAATCACTACTACCACCATCAATCAACCAACACTACCATCATCAATCAACCAACACTACCAACATCAATCAACCACCAATACCACCATCAATCAACCACTACTACCACCATCAATCAACCAGCACTACCACCACCAATCAACCACTACTACCAGCTTGTCTTTGTGTTGTGTTGCTGACCAGTTAGTGTTTCTAACCCCCACCTCTCCCCTCTCCCCAGCTCTCACCACCTTCCCCCTCCCCCCTCCCCCCTCCTCTCACTCTATTAGAGTTCAAATATATTTTTTAATTTCCTGATTTGCGTGTTTGTAATTTGTATCCTGTTCAACTGTGCAACACTACGCAACACTACGCAACACACACACACAGCACAACACACACAATGCAAAGTTCCTGCATGAAGTAACACTTGCAGTGTTGCATGGGATGAAGAACACAACAACACTTGTAACACAAGTGTGAGGATCCTCAGCAGAGAGAAGATGACCTGCTGACCCCAGCATCATCATTCAGCAGGTTACTGAGAGTATTCTCCCTCTAGCAGTGAGAACACATCACTCTGGTGACTGTCTCTGCCTCTAACAGTGAGAGCACATCACTCTGCTGACTTTCTCTCCCTTTCGCTGTGAGTGCACATCACTCCGTTGACTTTCTCTCTCTCTAACAGTGAGTGCACATCACTCTGGTGACTTTCAACCTCTCTAACAGTGAGTGCACCTCATTCTGGTGACATTCTGTCTCTCTAACAGTGAGTGCACCTCACTCTGGTGACTGTCTCTCCCTCTAGCAGTGAGTGCACATCACTCTGTTGACTTTCTCTCCTCTCGCTGTGAGTGCACATCACTCTGGTGATGGTGACTTTCTCTTCCTCTTGGTTTTCCAATGACCTGGGCACCAGCTCATTGATCGAATGTAAGATTTCCCTTCTAGCTCCAAATTGTGACCATTCACAGAGGGAACGCCCTATATATATATATATATATATATATATATATATATATATATATATATATATATATATATATGCAAAAAGATCACAGTAAACAGGTGATATCAAAATATGCAAGACAACCACTATGAAAAAATAGAAGAATTCCAAGCGCTTTCGTGACTACTCACATTATTTTTCATAGTGGTTGTCTTATATATATATATATATATATATATATATATATATATATATATATATATATATATATATATATATATATATATAGTTTTATATATATATATATTTTATATATATATATATATATATATATATATATATATATATATATATATATATATATATATATATATATATATATATATAATCAGTCTTTGGGTTTACAAAAATGTGTGTTGGTGTTTTTTTTATCAAAATATTAAACCATGGTGTATGTTAGGAAATCCTCTTTCCATTAATCAGAGTGAAGTTGTGTGTAGTGTGGACCTGGACTGGTACAGTGTGGACCAGGACTGGTAAAGTGTGGACTAGGACTGGTACAGTGTGAACCAGGACTGGTACAGTGTGGATCAGGACTGGTACAGTGTGGACCAAGACTGGTACAGTGTGGATCAGGACTGGTACAGTGTGGAAAAGGACTGGTACAGTGTGGACCAGGACTGGTACAGTGTGGACCAGGACTTGTACAGTGTGGACCAGGACTGGTAGTGTGAACCAGGACTGGTACAGTGTGAACCAGGACTGGTACAGTGTTGACCAGGACTGGTAAAGTGTAGACCAGGACTGGTACAGTGTGAACCAGGACTGGTACAGTGTGGAAAAGGACTGGTACAGTGTGGACCAGGACTGGTACAGTGTGGACCAGGACTGGTAGTGTGAACCAGGACTGGTACAGTGTAGAACAGGACTGGTAGTGTGAACCAGGACTGGTACAGTGTGGACCAGGACTGGTACAGTATGGAACTGGACTGGTATAGTGTGGACCAGGACTGGTACAGTGTGGACCAGGACTGGTACAGTGTGGATCAGGACTGGTACAGTGTGGAAAAGGACTGGTACAGTGTGGACCAGGACTGGTACAGTGTGGACCAGGACTGGTAAAGTGTGGACCAGGACTGGTACAGTGTGAACCAGGACTGGTACAGTGTGGATCAGGACTGGTATAGTGTGGAAAAGGACTGGTACAGTGTGGACCAGGACTTGTACAGTGTGGACCAGGACTGGTACAGTGTGGACCTGGACTGGTATTGTGAACCAGGACTGGTACAGTGTTGACAAGGACTGGTAAAGTGTAGACCAGGACTGGTAGAGTGTGAACCAGGACTGTTACAGTGTGGATCAGGACTGGTACAGTGTGGATCAGGACTGGTACAGTGTGGAAAAGGACTGGTACAGTGTGGATCAGGACTGGTATTGTGAACCAGGACTGGTACAGTGTGGATCAGGACTGGTACAGTGTGGACCAGGACTGGTATTGTGAACCAGGACTGGTACAGTGTTGACAAGGACTGGTAAAGTGTAGACCAGGACTGGTACAGTGTGAACCAGGACTGGTACAGTGTGAACCAGGACTGGTACAGTGTGGACCAGGACTGGTACAGTGTGAACCAGGACTGGTACAGTGTGAACCAGGACTGGTACAGTGTGGACCAGGACTGGTAGTGTGAACCAGGACTGGTACAGTGTAGAACAGGACTGGTAGTGTGAACCAGGACTGGTACAGTGTGGACCAGGACTGGTACAGTGTGGAACTGGACTGGTATAGTGTGGACCAGGACTGGTACAGTGTGGACCAGGACTGGTACAGTGTGGATCAGGACTGGTACAGTGTGGAAAAGAACTGGTACAGTGTGGACCAGGACTGGTACAGTGTGGACCAGGACTGGTACAGTGTGGACCAGGACTGGTAAAGTGTGGACCATGACTGGTACAGTGTGGACCAGGACTGGTACAGTGTGAACCAGGACTGGCACAGTTTGGATCAGGACTGGTACAGTGTGGAAAAGGACTGGTACAGTGTGGACCAGGACTGGTACAGTGTGGACCAGGACTGGTACAGTGTGGATCAGGACTGGTACAGTGTGGACCAGGACTGGTACAGTGTGGATCAGGACTGGTACAGTGTGAACCAGGACTGGTACAGTGTGGATCAGGACTGGTACAGTGTGGAAAGGACTGGTACAGTGTGGACCAGGACTGGTACAGTGTGGACCAGGACTGGTACAGTGTGGACCAGGACTGGTAGTGTGAACCAGGACTGGTACAGTGTGAACCAGGACTGGTACAGTGTTGACCAGGACTGGTAAAGTGTCGACCAGGACTGGTACAGTGTGAACCAGGACTGGTACAGTGTGAACCAGGACTGGTACAGTGTGAACCAGGACTGGTACAGTGTGAACCAGGACTGGTACAGTGTGGATCAGGACTGGTACAGTGTGGACCAGGACTGGTACAGTGTGGACCAGGACTGGTAGTGTGAACCAGGAGTGGTACAGTGTAGAACAGGACTGGTAGTGTGAACCAGGACTGGTACAGTGTGGACCAGGACTGGTACAGTGTGAAACTGGACTGGTATAGTGTGGACCAGGACTGGTACAGTGTGGACCAGGACTGGTACAGTGTGGACCAGGAATGGTACAGTGTGGACCAGGACTGGTACATTGTGGACCAGGACTGGTACAGTGTGGACCAGGACTGGTACAGTGTGGACCAGGACTGGTACAGTGTAGAACAGGACTGGTAGTGTGGACCAGGACTGGTACAGTGTGGACCAGAACTGGTACAGTGTGGACCAGGACTGGTACAGTGTGGACCAGGACTGGTACAGTGTAGAACAGGACTGGTAGTGTGGACCAGGACTGATACAGTGTGGACCAGGACTGGTACAGTGTGGACCAGGACTGGTACAGTGTGGACCAGGACTGGTACAGTGTGGACCAGGACTGGTACAGTGTAGAACAGGACTGGTAGTGTGGACCAGGACTGGTACAGTGTGGACCAGGACTGGTACAGTGTGGACCAGGACTGGTACAGTGTGGACCAGGACTGGTACAGTGTGGACCTGGACTGGTACAGTGTGGACATGGACTGGTACAGTGTGGACCAGGACTGGTACAGTGTGAATCAGGACTGGTACAGTGTGGGCCAAGACTGGTACAGTGTGGACCTGGACTGGTACAGTGTAGAGCAGGACTTGTACAGGGTGGACCAGGACTGGTACAGTGTGGACCAGGACTGGTACAGTGTGGACCAAGACTGGTACAGTGTGGACCAGGACTGGTACAGTGCTGTACCAGAGCGACTGCTCTCCCTCCCTCCTCCTTCCCCCTCCTCCCTCCCCCATTCCCCACTCCCCTCCCCCCCCCTCCCTCCCATCCCCCTCCCCCTCCCTCCTGAGAGAGAAAAAAGGGGGAACATCTGCTGGGGAATTTTTACTCTCTACTGAGGCAGAGAAAGCAGGTACCTGAGGACTGGTACCTGAGGACTTTTACGTGAGGCCTGGTACCTGAGGTCTGGTACCTGAGGACTGGTACCTGAGGCCAGGTACCTGAGGAATGGTAACTGAGTATTGGCACCTGAGGCCTGGTACCTGAGGACTGGTACCTGAGGCCTCGTACCTGAGAACTGGTACCTGAGGCTTGGTACCTGAGGCATGGTATCTGAGGCCTGGTACCTGAGGACTGGTACCTGAGGCCTTGTACCTGAGGACTGGTAACTGAGTACTGGTACCTGAGGCCTGGTACCTGAGGCCTGGTACATGACGACTGGTTCCTGAGGACTGGTACCTGAGTACTGGTACCTGAGTACTGGTACCTGAAGCCTGGTATCTGAAGACTGGTACCTGAGTACTGGTATCAGAGGACTGGTACCTGAGGACTGGTACCTGAGGCCTGGTATCTGAGGACTGGTACCTGAGGCCTGGTACCTTAGGACTGGTAACTGAGTACTGGTACCTGAGGCCTGGTACCTGAGGCCTAGTACCTGAGGCCTGGTACATGAGGACTGGTTCCTGAAGACTGGTACCTGAGGCCTGGTACCTGAGGACTGGTACCTGAGGACTGGTACATGAGGCCTGGTACCTGAGGACTGGTACCTGAGGCCTGGTACCTGAGGACTGGTGCCTGAGTACTGGTACCTGAGGCCTGGTACCTGAGGACTGGTACCTGAGTACTGGTACCTAGTACTGGTACCTGAGGCCTGGTACCTGAGGACTGGTACCTGAGGCCTGGTACCTGAGGACTGGTAACTGAGTATTGGAACCAGAGGCCTGTTACCTGAGGACTGGTACATGAGGCCTGGTATCTGAGGATTGGTGCCTGAGTACTGGTACCTGAGGCCTGGTACCTGAGGACTGGTACCTGAGTACTGGTACCTAAGTACTGGTACTTGAGGCCTGGTACCTGAGGACTGGTACCTGAGGCCTGGTACATGAGGCCTTGTACCTGAGGACTGGTAACTGAGTATTGGAACCTGAGGCCTGGTACCTGAGGACTGGTACCTGAGGCCTGGTACCTGAGGATTGGTGCCTGAGTACTGGTAACTGAGGCCTGGTACCTGAGGACTGGTACCTGAGTACTGGTACCTGAGTACTGGTACCTGAGGCCTGGTACCTTAGGACTGGTACCTGAGGTCTGGTACCTGAGGACTGGTAACTGAGTATTGGAACCTGAGGCCTGGTACCTGAGGCCTGGTACCTGAGGACTGGTACCTGAGGCCTGGTACCTGAGGACTTGTGCCTGAGTACTGGTACCTGAGGCATGGTACCTGAGGACTGGTACCTGAGTACTGGTACCTGAGTACTGGTACCTGAGGACTGGTACCTGAGGCCTGGTACCTGAGGACTGGTACCTGAGACCTGGTACCTGAGGACTGGTGCCTGAGTACTGGTACCTGAGGCCTGGTACCTGAGGACTGCTACATGAGTACTGGTACCTGAGTACTGGTACCTGAGGCCTGGTTCCTGAGGACTGGTACCTGAGTAAAGTTAACTGAGTATTGGAACCTGAGGCCTGGTACCTGAGGACTTGTAACTGAATACTGGTACCTGAGGCATGGTACCTGAGGCCTGGTACTTGAGGACTGGTACCTGAGGCCTTGTACCTGAAGACTGGTAACTGAATACTGGTACCTGAGGCATGGTACCTGAGGATTGGTACCTAAGGCCTGGTACATGACGACTGGTTCCTGAGGACTGGTACCTGAGTACTGGTACCTGAGTACTGGTACCTGAAGCCTGGTATCTGAGGACTGGTACCTGAGTACTTGTATCTGTGGACTGGTGCCTGAGGACTGGTACCTGAGGCCTGGTATCTGAGGACTGGTACCTGAGGCCTGGTACCTGAAGCCTGGTACCTGAGGACTGGTAACCGAGGACTGATACCTGAGGCATGGTACCTGAGGACTTGTACCTGAGGACTGGTACCTGAGGCCTGGTACCTGAAGACTGGTACCTAAGGCCTGGTACCTGAGGACTGGTGCCTGAGTACTGGTACCTGAGGCCTGGTACCTGAGGACTGGTTACTGAGTTCTGGTACCTGAGGCCTGGTACCTGAGGCCTGGTACCTGAGGACTGGTACCTGAGGACTGGTAACTGAGTATTGGAACCTGAGGCCTGGTACCTGAGAACTGGTACCTGAGGACTGGTACCTGAGGCCTGGTACCTGAGGATTAGTACCTGAGGCCTGGTACCTGAGGCATGGTATCTGAGGCCTGGTACCTGAGGACTGGTACCTGAGGCCTTGTACCTGAAGACTGGTAACTGAGTACTCGTACCTGAGGCCTGGTACCTGAGGCCTGGTACCTGAGGCCTGGTACCTGAGGCCTGGTACCTGAGGCCTGGTACATGACGACTGGTTCCTGAGGACTGGTACCAGAGTACTGGTATCTGAGGACTGATACCTGAGGACTGGTACCTGAGGTCTGGTACCTGTGGCCTGGTATCTGAGAACTGGTACCTGAGGACTGGTAACCGAGGACTGGTACCTGAGGCATGGTACCTGAAGACTGGTAACTGAGGACTGGTACCTGAAGACTGGTACCTGAGGCCTGGTACCTGAGGACTGGTACCTGAGGCCTGGTACATGAGGACTGGTGCCTAAGTACTGGTACCTGAGGCCTGGTACCTGAGTACTGGTACCTGAGTACTGGTACCTGAGTACTGGTACCTGAGGCCTGGTACCTAAGGCCTGGTACTTTAGGGCTGGTACCTGAGGCCTGGTACCTGAGGACTGGTACCTGAGGACTGGTACCCAATGACTGGTACCTGAGGCATGGTACCTGAGGACTGGTAACTGAGGACTGGTACCTGAGGACCGGTACCTGAGGCCTGGTACCTGAAGACTGGTACCTGAGGACTGGTACCTGAGACATGGTACCTGAGGACTGGTACCTGAGGACTGGTATCTGAGTACTGGTACCTGAGTACTGGTACTTGAAGAATGGTACCTGAGTACTGGTACCTGAGGAGTGGTACCTGAGGACAGGTACCTGAGGATTTGTACCTGATTACTTGTAACTGAGTACCGGTACCTGAGTTCTAGTACCTGAGTACTGGTACCTGAGGATAGGTATTTGAGCACGGTTCCTGAGTTGTTGTACCTGAGGACTGGTACCTGAGGACTGGTACCTTATTGTCGGTACCTGGTGGCCAGTACCTGAGGACTGGTAACTGTGGACCAGTACCTGAGGACCGGTCCCTGAGGACTGGTACCTGAGGACTGGTACCTTAGGGCTGGTACCTGAGAAGTGGTACTTGGGTACTGGTACCTGATGACTGGTACCTGAGTACTTTTACCTGAGGATTCGTACCTGAGGACTCGTACCTGAGGACTTGTACTTACCTTCCAGCTGTCAGTACCAGGTACCTGAGACTGGTACACAACTTCCAGCTGTGAATGCCAGGTACCTTAGGACTGGTACTTACCTTCCAGCTGTCAGTAGCAGCTACCTGAGAACTGGTACCTATCTTCCAGCTGTCAGTAGCAGGTACCTGAATACTGGTTCTACCTTCCAGCTGTCACTAAGTGGTACCTGAGGACAGTTACCTGAAGACTTGTACTAACCTTCCAGCTGTCAATACCAGGTACCTGAGAACTGATACCTATCTTCCAGCTGTTAGTAGCAGGTACCTGAGGACTGGTACCTACCTTACAGCTGTCAGTAAGTGGTACCTGCGGACAATTTCCCGAGGACTGGTACCTACCTTCCATCTGTCAGTACCAGATGTCTGAGGACCGGTACCTATCTTCCAGCTGTCAGTGCCAGATACCGGAGGACTGATACCTACCTTTCAGCTGTCAGTGCCAGGTACCTGAGGACTGGTACCTACCTTCCTGTTCCTAATGTGACCCCTGACTCAGGAGTCTCCAGGGACGCACTAAGCTGGTTTACCCTCTTAATTCCTTGTAACTCACTCTATTTTTTGGAGAGGGTCTGAGAGGGGTCTGAGAGGGATATGAGAAGGTCTGAGAGGGGAGTGAGATGGTTTGAGAGGGTCTGAGACGGTCTGAGAGGGTCTGAGATGGTTTGAGATGCTCTGAGATGGTCTGAGAGGATCTGAGATGGTCTGAGAGGGTCTGAGATGGTCTGAGATGGTCTGAGATGGTCTGAAAGAGTCTGAGATTGTCTGAGATGGTCTGAGAGTGTCTGATAGGGTCTGAGAGTGAGTGAGAGGGTCTGAAAGCGTCTGAGAGTGACTGAGAGAGGTCTGAAAGAATCTGAGAGTGACTGAGAGTAACTGAGTGACTGAGAGTGACTGAGAGGGCTTGAGAGCGTCTGAAAGTGACTGAGAGGGGTGGAGAATTTCTGAGAGGGTATTGAGAGGTAAGAATAGATGTAGTACTAAAGCTCCTGGGCCGTAGGATCCAATACAGGAGATAGTTGTGAAGACTGTATATATATATATATATATATATATATATATATATATATATATATATATATATATATATATATATATATAGAGAGAGAGAGAGAGAGGGAGGTACCACCTCTAGAACTTTACTGGGGACCCTCATCCTCAGAGAAGACAATAGTCGTACCTCAGGGAGAACTCGAGGTTCTCCCCGGAACTGTTTGAATATTTTCTTCTCGTACCACTCCCTATATATTATATATGTACTTTATTAATAGACAGAATACATTGACAGAAAACACAAACATGAACATGAATACATTGGTACAATATATCAAAGATTATGAATATCCTCCAGCTCCTCCGAAGGCGGACGCGAGCCCAGTATGCAGCATGCGTTTTCCCTCTGGATGGCCACACTGAGGCGCTGGAACATGAAAGTGGCTGCCCTTGGGTCCCTGGTGGTGTGGATGAGTCTGGAACCCAGTTCTTTAAGGAAACGTGTGACATTTTACCGCCATGATCCCAAGATCACTGATCCCACTGGGACAAATTGATACTGTTGCCTTATGTCTCTGTACTTGCCGATCTTGTACTCCTCCCTGTGATCAGCAGCTCCTCCCTGTGATCAGCAGCTCCTTCCTGTGATCAGCAGCTCCTTCCTGTGATCAGCAGCTCCTTCCTGTGATCAGCAGCTCCTCCCTGTGATCAGCAGCTCCTCCCTGTGATCAGCAGCTCCTCCCTGTGATCAGCAGCTCCTCCCTGTGATCAGCAGCTCCTTCCTGTGATCAGCAGCTCCTCCCTGTGATCAGCAGCTCCTCCCTGTGATCAGCAGCTCCTTCCTGTGATCAGCAGCTCCTCCCTGTGATCAGCAGCTCCTCCCTGTGATCAGCAGCTCCTTCCTGTGATCAGCAGCTCCTCCCTGTGATCAGCAGCTCCTTCCTGTGATCAGCAGCTCCTTCCTGTGATCAGCAGCTTCTTCCTGTGATCAGCAGCTCCTCCCTGTGATCAGCAGCTCCTTCCTGTGATCAGCAGCTCCTCCCTGTGATCAGCAGCTCCTTCCTGTGATCCGCAGCTCCTCCCTGTGATCAGCAGCTCCTTCCTGTGATCAGCAGCTCCTTCCTTTGATCAGCAGCTCCTTCCTGTGATCAGCAGCTCCTCCCTGTGATCAGCAGCTCCTACCTGTGATCAGCAGCTCCTCCCTGTGATCAGCAGCTCCTCCCTGTGATCAGCAGCTCCTCCCTGTGATCAGCAGCTCCTTCCTGTGATCAGCAGCTCCTCCCTGTGATCAGCAGCTCCTTCCTGTGATCCGCAGCTCCTTCCTGTGATCAGCAGCTCCTTCCTGTGATCAGCAGCTCCTTCCTGTGATCAGCAGCTCCTCCCTGTGATCAGCAGTTCCTGCCTGTGATCAGCAGCTCCTTCCTGTGATCAGCAGCTCCTCCCTGTGATCAGCAGCTCCTCCCTGTGATCAGCAGCTCCTCCCTGTGATCAGCAGCTCCTGTCTGTCGCCTGACACTGTGAAGGATGTAGGTGTCAGCCAGTGTCGACACAGATATAGTCCCATGCTAAGAGCTTGCCATTCTTCCAAGGATAGATGGTGATCCCGTCGGGGCGGTTTGCTGGGTTGTGGGTATTGTTGGCTGCTAGTGATCGGGGCTCTCTCTCGGCTGGGCATCCAGCAGTAGCAAGGGTTCTCTTCATGATGTCGTTGACTTCATTGTGTCTTGCATGGCAGCCCTTGGTTTTGGAACAGTTTAGACCATGTAGACCATATTGGTCGGCTTGCGCATCACCGCAAATACACGTATATTCCGTGTGAATTGGGGCAGCAAGGTGCAGAGCCACTGCAATATGAAGGGTCTTAGGGTCGAGGCGTGTTCCTATTGCGGAAATGGGAACTGTTTGGAGGAAGTCCCCAGAATGAGGTACACTCACAGCTAGGAGACGGGCAGTCTCCCTGTCTGATGTTACAATCCTAAGCATGTTGGCAATCATCTTTTCAGTGATGGGGCCGTCCCAACTTGACTGTTTGTAGGTCAGTTCTGCACTAGGTTTTGTTACTGGAGCAGCAAGAGTCTCCCATTCAGTGATGGCACTGGCATAGCTAGGTCCTGTATTCCTGCTGAATCACTGAGGTTGTCAGGAAGAATTTGTTTTATAAGCTCATTTGATGCTATGGAAGAGGATAGGAAAGCTAGTATATATATATATATATATATATATATATATATATATATATATATATATATATATATATATATATATATATATATATATATATATATATATATATATATATATATATATATATATATATATATATATATATATATATATATATATATATATATATATATATATATATATATATATATATATATATATATATATATATGTCGTGCCGATTAGGTAAAACTTGCGATTTTGGCTTAAATAGCAACGCTCTTCTTGCTATATAAGACAAGCGAAAATTTATGTATGCAATAATTTCGCCAAAATCATTCTGAACCTAACGAAAAAAATATATTTCATTGTGTTTGTTTATTATTAAATTATTGTTAACGTATCTAAAATATATTTAGTTGGGATAGGCTAAATTAAATTGAGCTTGTTGTAATAAGGTTAGGTAGGTTTTCAAAGTTTATCTTGGTACAAAATTATAAATTTTTACATTAACATAAATAAAAAAAAATATATCTAAACGTATAAGAGAAATTTTTAGAAAGGACTTAATTTTAAATGAGTTCTTGCTAATTGACCAGTTTTACCTAATCGGCACGATATATATATATATATATATATATATATGTATATATATATATATATATATATATATATATATATATATATATATATATATATATATATATATATATATATATATATATATATAAGCTATTTCTGACAATTTTATTGATTAATAAACATTAATAAACATTGGTAAATAAAACAAACTGGAATATTTCTTATGTTTATTCAGGGAACAAGCTGAGAGAGGCTTCAAACCTCTTATAACACGCTGAGATAGGATTTACATCTCTTAGACAAGCTGAAAAAGGGGTTCAAGCCTCTTAGACACGCTGAAAGAGGTTCAGATCCTCTTATAACACGCTGATAAAGGTTCAGATCCTCTTGTAACATGCTGAAAAGGTTCAGATCCTCTTATAACATGCTGAAAGAGGTTCAGATCCTCTTATAACACTGATAAGGTTCAGATCCTCTTATAACATGCTGAAAGAGGTTCAGATCCTCTTATAACACTCTGATAAGGTTCAGATCCTCTTATAACACTCTGATAAATGTTCAGATTATCTTATAACACTCTGATAAAAGTTCAGATCCTCTTATAGAACTCTGATAAAGGTTCAGATCCTCTTATAACTCTGATGAAGGTTCATATCCTCTTATAACACTGATAAAGGTTCAGATTCTCTTATAACACTCTGATAAAGGTTTTGATCCTCTTATAGCACTCTGATAAAGGTTCAGATCTTCTTATAACACTCTGATGAAGGTTCAGATCCTCTTATAATACTCTGATAAAGGTTCAGATCCTCTTATAACACTCTGCTAAAGATTCAGATCCTCTTAAAGCATGCTGAAAGAGGTTCAGTTCCTCTTATACCATTCTGATAAAGGTTCAGATCCTTTCATAACACGCTATTAGAGATTCATATCCTCTTATAACACGCTGCAAGAGGTTCAGATCTTCTTATAACACACTGTTAGAAATTCTGATATTCTTTTAGCTTGCTGACAGAGGCTCGGATTCTTTTATAAGTCCCTGATAGAGGTTCATATTCTGTTATAACACCCTTAAAGAGGTTCAAATCCTCTTATGACACATTGATAGTTTAAAACCCTCTTATAACACGCTGAAAGAGGTTTAGATCCTCTTGTAACACGCTGTTAGAGGTTCAGATACTCCTGTAACACCCTGATAGAGGTTCAGAGCCTCTTGTGACATGATAGAGGTTCAGATCTTCTTGTAACATGCTGTTAGAGGTTCAGATCCTCTTGTAACATGCTGTTAGAGGTTCAGATCCTCTTGTAATATGCTGTTAGAGGTTCAAATTCTCTTGTAACATGCTGTTAAAGGTTCAGAGCCTCCTGTAACATGTTGTTAAAGGTTCAGATTCTCTTGTAACATGCTGTTAGAGGTTCAGATCTTCTTACAACATGCTGTTAGAGGTTCAGATCCTCTTGTAACATGTTGTTAGAGGTTCAGATCCTCTTGTAATATGCTGTTAGATGTTCAGATCCTCTTGTAACATGTTTTTAGAGGTTCAGATTCTCTTATAACATGCTTTTAGAGGTTCATACCCTCTTGTAACATGCTGTTAGAGGCTCAGATCCTCTTGTAACATGTTGTTAGAGGATCAGATCCTCTTGTAACATGTTGTTAGAAGTTCAGATCCTCTTGTAACATGCTGTTAGAGGTTCAGATCCTCTTTTAACATGCTGTTAGAGGTTCAGATCCTCTTGTAACATGCTGATAGAGGTTCAGATCCTCTTGTAACATGCTGTTAGAGGTTCAGATCCTCTTGTAACATGCTGTTAGAGATTCAGATCCTCTTAAAGAACTGACAGAGGTTTTCCTGCTTTTTTAAAACCACTAAAAACATTTTATTCACCACACGGATTGCTGGGAGATCTCCTAGCTAGGTGCTAGGAGACCCTGGGGCTAGGATATGCTGAGATATGCTGGGGCTAGGAGATGCTGGGAGATGTGGGACTAGGAGATGTTGGGAGATGCTGGGGCTAGGAGAGGCTGGGAGATGTTGGGCTAGAAGATCAGGATGATAATAATGATGATGTTGATAGTGCTAGAATAAGAAGAGATAATAATAATAATAATAATAATAATAATAATAATAATAATAATAATAATAATAATAATAATAATAATAACAACAATAATAATAATAATAATAATAATAATAATAATAATAATAATAATAATAATAATAATAATAATAATAATAATAATAATAATAATAATAACAACAATAATAATAACAATAATAATAATAATAACAATAATAATAATAATAATAATAATAATAATAATAATAATAATAATAATAATAATAATAATAATATTACAGATACATGTACATGTACACATGCATGTACACGTTTATGTATACACACTCATCTGAGTTTTCTTTGATTTTATCTTAATAGTTCTTGTTCTTATTTCTTTTCCTTTCATGTCCATGGGGAAGTGGAATAAGAATCTTTCCTCCGTAAGCCATGCGTGTTGTAAAAGTCAACTAAAATGCCGGGAACAATGGGCTAGTAACCCCTTTTCCTGTATAGATTTACTAAAAAGAAAAAGAATAAAACCGTCAAAGTGTGATGTTTGAATGTGCGTGGATGTTGTGCGAATGATAAGAAAGAGATGATTGTAGATGTTATGAATGAAAATAAGATGAATGTCCTGGCTTTAAGTGAGACAAAGCTGAAGGGGGTAGGAGAGTTTCAGTGGGGAGAAATAAATGGGATTAGGTCAGGGGTTTCAAATAGAGTTAGAGCTAAAGAAGGAGTAGCAATAATGTTGAATAATCAGTTATGGCAAGTAAAGAGGGAATATAAATGTATAAATTCAAGGATTATGTGGAGTAAAATAAAGGTTGGATGTGAAAAGTGGGTTATAGTAAGTGTTTATGCACATGGAGAAGAGAGAAGTGTAGAGGAGAGAGAGATTTTGGGAAATGTTGAGTGAGTGTGTGGGGAGTTTTGAACCAAGTGAGAGAGTACTTGTGGTTGGGGATCTTAATGCTAAAGTGGGTAAAAATGTTGTGGAGGGAGTAGTAGGTAAATTTGGGGTGCCAGGGGTAAATATAAATGGGGAGCCATTAATTGAGCTATGTGTAGAAAGAGGTTTGGTAATAAGTAATACATATTTTATGAAAAAGAGGATAAATAAGTATACAAGGTATGATATAGCACGTAATGAAAGTAGTTTGTCAGATTATGTATTGATGGATAAAAGGTTGATGGGTAGGCTTCAGGATGTGCATGTTTATAGAGGGGCAACGGATATATCAGATCATTATTTGGTTGTAGCTACAGTTAGAGTAAAAGGTAGATGGGACAAAAAGAAAATGGCAACAGCAAGTAAGAGAGAGGTAAAAGTGTATAAACTAAGGGAGGAGGAAGTTAGGGTGAGATATAAGCAACTATTGGCAGAAAGGTTGGCTAGTGCAAGTAGGAGTAGTGGGGGGGTTGAAGATAGTTGGGATAGTTTTAAAAATGCAGTATTAGAATGTGGGGCAGAAGTTTGTGGATATAGGAGGGTGGGTGCAGGAGGAAAGAGGAGTGAGTGGTGGAATGAAGAAGTAAAGGGTGTGATAAAAGAGAAAAAGGTAGCTTATGAGAGGTTTTTACAAAACAGAAGTGTTGTAAAAAGAGCAAAGTATATGGAAAGTAAAAGAAAGGTGAAGAGAGTGGTGAGAGAGTGGAAAAGAAGAGCAGATGAAAGAATGGGAGAAAATAAGAAAAAATTTTGGAGCGAGATAAACAAGGTAAGAAAGCCTAGGAAACGAATGGATTGGTCAGTTAAAAACAGAGTAGGGGAGTTAGTAGATGGGGAGCTGGAGGTATTGGGTAGATGTCGGGAATATTTTGAGGAACTTTTAAATGTCGATGAAAAAAGTGAGGCGGTAATTTCATGTACTGGCCAGGGAGGTACAACATCGTTTAGGAGTGAAGAAGAGCAGGATGTGAGTGTGGGGGAGGTGCGTGAGGCATTACGTTGAATGAAAGGGGGTAAAGCAGCTGGAACTGACGGAATCATGACAGAAATGTTAAAAGCAGGGGGATATAGTGCTGGAGTGGTTGGTATTTTTGTTTAATAAATGTATGAAAGAGGGAAGGTACCAAGGGATTGGCAGAGAGCATGTATAGTTTATTTATATAAAGGAAGGGGATAAAGAGAGTGTAAAAATTATAGGGAATAAGTTTACTGAGTATACCAGGTAAAGTGTATGGCAGGGTTATTATTGAAAGAATTAGAGGTAAGACAGAGAGTAGGATTGCAGATGAGGAAGGAGGCTTTAGAGTGGGTAGGGGATGTGTAGATCAAGTGTTTACATTGAAGCATATATGTGAAAAGTATTTAGATATCGTATCGTATCGTATCATGACCGATAGGCATCGGTGAGATGGGAAGGAAGAAGGATGGGGAAGGATGGAAATTCTGGAAAAGGATGGGATGGTGGATTAGAGGAGGGTAGGAAAGATCAAGATAAAGGTAGAGAAGTTTTCATTGCATTTATGGATTTAGAAAAGGCATATGATAGAGTGGATAGGGGAGCAATGTGGCAAATGTTGCAAGTGTATGGAATAGGTAGTAAGTTACTGAAGGCTGTAAAGAGTTTTTATGAGGATAGTGAGGCTCAGGTTAGGGTGTGTAGGAGAGAGGAGATTACTTCCCGGTAAAAGTAGGTCTTAGACAGGGATGTGTAATGTCACCATGGTTGTTTAATATATTTATAGATGGGGTTGTAAAAGAAGTAAATGCTAGGGTGTTGGGGAGAGGGGTGCGATTAAATTATGGAGAATTAAATGCAAAATGGGAGTTGACACAGTTACTTTTTGCTGATGATACTGTGCTTATGGGAGATTCTAAAGAAAAGTTGCAAAGTTGACGTGTCAGTGGATGGGTTTATGAAGGATGAGGTTAACCATAGAATTGATGAAGGAAAAAGGTGAGTGGTGAGTTGAGGTATCTGTGGAGACAAAAAACGTTATCCATGGAGGCAAAGAAGAGAATGTATGAAAGTATAGTGGTACCAACACTCTTATATGGGTGTGAAGCATGGGTTGTAAATGCTGCAGCGAGGAGGAGGCTGGAGGCAGTGGAGATGTCCTGTCTAAAGGCAATGTGTGGTGTAAATATTATGCAGAAAATTCGGAATGTGGAAATTGGGAAGAGGTGTGGAGTTACTAAAAGTATTTGTCAGAGGGCTGAAGAGGGGTTGTTGAGGTGGTTTGGTCATTTAGAGAGAATGGATAAAAGTAGAATTACTTGGAGAGCGTATAAATCTGTAGGGAAGGAAGGCGGAGTAGGGGTCGTCCTCGAAAGGTTGGAGGGAGGGTAAAGAAGGTTTTGTGGGCGAGGGCTTGGACTTCCAGCAAGCATGTGTGAGCGTGTTAGATAGGAGTGAATGGAGACGAATGGTTTTGGGACATGACGATCTGTTGGAGTGTGAGCAGGGTAACATTTTGTGAAGGGATTCAGGAAACAAGTTAATTGATTTAGTTGGACTTGAGTCCTGGAAATGGGAAGTACAATGCCTGCACTTTAAAGGAGGGTCTGAGATAGTGACAGCTGGGAGAGACTTTTCTCAGCTGTCGTATCTGAGCTCCTCTGCAAAGACAGTGATTATGTATGAGTGTGGTGAATGTGTTGAATGATGATGAAAGTATTTTCTTTTGGGGATTTTCTTTTGGGTCACCCTGCCTCGGTGGGAGACGGCCGACTTGTTGAAAAAATAATAATAATTATAAATAATAATAATAATAATAATAATAATAATAATAATAATAATAATAATAATAATAATAATAATTATAATAATAATAATTTGAAGAATAACGAGCAATGAAGAATTATCAGAGATGTGACAACTTACACACACACACACACACACACACACACTCACTGGGCCAGGAGCTGTGATTCGACCCCTGCAACCACACACAGGTGATTACACACACATAGGCAGTGGGAGAGGGTGGGGGAGGGTGTGTGGGCCCCTATATATATATATATATATATATATATATATATGAATATATATGAATTTATATACATATACATTGAACACATTAGTCAATATCGTATACGCTAAAGACTCTGTACACAGTTTAGACTCGTGGATATGTAGACACGTGTGTGTGTGATTGTGTGTGTGTGTGCGTGTGTGTGTGGTGTGTGTGTGTGTGTGTTGTGTTGTGTGTGTTGTGTGTGTGTGTATGTGTGAGTGCGTGTGTTGTGTTGTGTGTGTTGTGTGTGTGTGTGTATGTGTGAGTGCGTGTGTTGTGTTGTGTGTGTGTGTGAGTGCGTGTGTTGTGTTGTGTGTGTGTGTGTGTGTATATGTGTGTGTGTGTGTGCGTGTGTGTGTTGGCTTACACAACAGTGTCTAGCAGTGACATAGCAGTGTCTAGCAGTGACATAGCAGTGTCTATCAGTGACATAGCAGTGTCTAGCAGTGACATAGCAGTGTCTAGCAGTGACATAGCAGTGTCTAGCAGTGACACAGCAGTGACACAGCAGTGTCTAGCAGTGACACAACAGTGTCTAGCAGTGACACAGCAGTGACACAACAGATTCTAACAGTGACACAGCAGTGTCTAGCAGTGACATAACAGTGTCTAGCAGTGACATAGCAGTGTCTAGCAGTGACACAGCAGTATCTAGCAGTGACACAGCAGTGTCTAGCAGTAACACAGCAGTGTCTATCAGTGACACAGCAGTGTCTAGCAGTGACACAACAGTGTCTAGTAGTGACACAACACTGTCTATCAGTGACACAATAGTGTCTAGCAGTGACATAGCAGTGTCTAGAAGTGACACAGCAGTGTCTAGCAGTGACATATCAGTATCTAGCAGTGACACAGCAGTGTCTAGCAGTGACACAGCAGTGTTTAGCAGTAACACAGCAGTGTCTAGCAGTGACACAGCAGTATCTAGCAGTAACACAGCAGTGTCTAGCAGTGACATAGCAGTGTCTAGCAGTGACATAGCAGTGTCTAGGAGTGACACAGCAATATCTAGCAGTAACACAGCAGTGTCTAGCAGTGACATAGCAGTGTCTAGCAGTGACATAGCAGTGTCTAGCAGTGACATAGCAGTGTCTAGCAGTGACACAGCAGTGTCTAGCAGTGACACAACAATGTCTAGCAGTGACACAGCAGTGACACAACAATGTCTAGCAGTGACACAGCAGTGACACAACAGTGTCTAGCAGTGACACAGCAGTATCTATCAGTAACACAGCAGTGTCTAGCAGTGACATAGCAGTGTCTAGCAGTGACATAGCAGTTTCTAGCAGTGACACATCAGTGTCTAGCAGTGACACAGCAGTGTCTAGCAGTGACACAGCAGTGTCTAGCAGTGACACAGCAGTGTCTAGCAGTGACACAACAGTGTCTAGCAGTGACACAGAAGTGTTTAGCAGTAACACAGCAGTGTCTAGCAGTGACACAGCAGTATCTACAGTAACACAGCAGTGTCTAGCAGTGACATAGCAGTGTCTAGCAGTGACATAGCAGTGTCTAGCATTGACACAGCAGTGTCTAGCAGTGATACAGCAGTGTCTAGCAGTGACACAGCAGTGTTTAGCAGTAACACAGCAGTGTCTAGCAGTGACACAGCAGTATCTAGCAGTAACACAGCAGTGTCTAGCAGTGACATAGCAGTGTCTAGCAGTGACATAGCAGTGTCTAGCAATGACACAGCAGTGTCTAGCAGTGACACAGCAGTGTCTAGCAGTGACACAGCAGTGTCTAGCAGTGACACAGCAGTGTATAGCAGTGACACAGCAGTGTCTAGCAGTGACACAGCAGTGTCTAGCAGTGACACAGCAGTGTCTAGCAGTGACACAGCAGTGACATTTCTTATTTCTCACTGCCAGCTTCTCAGGTGACGCCATATTTGGCAGGAAAATCCCTTTTCTTGCTGATTTTCCTCTGTTAATTGAGGATCAGAGTTGACAGTGGTTTTGGATCCTCTATCCTCTGCAGGATAGAAGACTAGAACCTCTATCCTCTGCAGGATACAGGATTAGATCCTCTTGCTGGTGATACACACACACACACACACACACACACAACACACACACAACACACACACACACAAACACACACACACAACACACACAACACATCAACACACACACAACACACACAACACAACACAACACAACACACACACACACAACACACACACAACACACACACAACACACACACACACACACACACACACACACACACACACACACACAACACACACACAACACACACACACTTACACAACACACACTCACACACACACAACACACACACACACAACAAACACACAACACAAAGACACACACAACACAAAGCACACACAACACAAAACACACATAACACACACACACACACATACAAACACACACCACACACACGAACACACACACACAACACACACAACACAAACACAACACAACACTCAAACACACACCACACAAACACAACCACACACACGCAAACACACAACACAAACACACAAAATCACACACACAACACACACACACACACACTCAACACACACACACACACAAAAAACACTCACACACACAAACACACAACACAACACACAAAAACACACACACAACAACACACACACACACAAACTGCACACAACACACACACACACACACACACAAACACACACACCCACACACAACACAAACACACACACACACACAACACACACAAACAGACACAAACATGCACAAACACACACACACACACACACAAACACACACACCCAACACACACAAACACCACTAAACATACCCATATAAAACAATACATGTATATATAAGTATATATGTGTGTATATATATATATTCCATAAGCCTATACGAATCAGAAGCGAGGCCTATATGCCCCTCTTCCTCTTGAGCTAGTGCAGTGAAGGGTCATTCACTCCTTGAATTGTTTAATGATTCTCGTCTCTTCATCTTGAGAGGGTTGAGAGGGCTGAGAGGGTCAGCCACAACACTGCTGACGACTGACATCCCACTCCAGGTCCTGGACAAACATATATAAAGATATATATGAGATTTTTCTGAACTTACGAGGAGGAACTATAATAAATTCTGTGTTAAATTACAAAGAAAATGGGTAACTATGTTAAATTATTGAAGAAATGAGTAGCTGAAGGGTTGTTGCGGGGGTCAACGCCCCCGCAGCCCGGTCCATGACGATGACCGGTCCATGACCATGTCCGGTCCATGCCAGGCCTGGTCCATGACCAGGTCCGGTCCATGACCAGGTCCGGTCCATGCCAGGCCTGGTCCATGACCAGGCCCGGTCCATGACCAGGTCCGGTCCATGCCAGGCCCGGTCCATGACCAGGTCCGGTCCATGCCAGGCCTGGTCCATTACCAGGCCTGGTCCATGACGATACCTGATCCATGACGAGGTCCGGTCCATGACCAGGCCTGGTGGTCATAGTGGTCCAGTAGTTGCGAGAGGCAGTAGTGACCATCCAGGACCATGTTATAGTGGTCCTAGGTGACACAAGTACCAGGTAATATTGGTACGAGGTACCACGTACGAGACACCAGTTAACACAGGTACCAGGTAAGAGACACCAGGTACCAGGTACGAACACCAGGTACCAGGTACGAGACACCAGGTACCAGGTACGAACACCAGGTACCAGGTACGAGACACTAGGTACCAGGTACGAGACACAAGGTACCAGGTACGAGACACCAGGTACCAGGTACGAGACACCAGGTACCAGGTACTGGCGTCAACTAACTTGGTAGTTGTTAAACTTGTAACAAGAGCAAGTATCAGAGCTGACAAGTTCACACCACAGCTCTATATCACCTCACTCTGGCTCACCACAGCTCTATATCACCTCACTCTGGCTCACCACAGCTCTATATCACCTCACTCTGGCTCACCACAGCTCTATATCACCTCACTCTGGCTCACCACAGCTCTATATCACCTCACTCTGACTCACTACAGCTCTATATCACCTCACTCTGGCTCACCACAGCTCTATATCACCTCACTCTGGCTCACCACAGCTCTATATCACCTCACTCTGGCTCACCACAGCTCTATATCACCTCACTCTGGCTCACCACAGCTCTATATCACCTCACTCTGGCTCACACAGCTCTATATCACCTCACTCTGGCTCACCACAGCTCTATATCACCTCACTCTGGCTCACCACAGCTCTATATCACCTCACTCTGGCTCGCACAGCTCTAAATCACCTCACTCTGGCTCACCACAGCTCTATATCACCTCACTCTGACTCACCACAGCTTTATATCACCTCACTCTGGCTCACCACAGCTCTATATCACCTCACTTGACTCACCACAGCTATATATCACCTCACTCTGGCTCACCACAGCTCTATATCACCTCACTCTGACTCACTACAGCTCTATATCACCTCACTCTGACTCACCACAGCTCTATATCACCTCATTCTGACTCACCACAGCTCTATATCACCTCATTCTGACTCACCACATCTCTATAACACCTCCCCTGACTCACCACAGCTCTATATCATCTCATTCTGACTCACCACAGCTCTATATCACCTCACTCTGGCTCCCACATCTCTATAACACCCCCCTCTGGCTCAACACAGCTCTATATCACCTCACTCTGGCTCACCACATCTCTATAACACCTCCCGCTGACTCACCACAGCTCTAAAACACCTCCCTCTGACTCACCACAGCTCTATATCACCTCACTCTGACTCACCACAGCTCTACAACACCTCACTCTGACTCACCACATCTCTATATCATCTCACTCTGGCTCAACACAGCTCTATATCACCTCACTCTGGCTCACCACAGCTCTACAACACCTCACTCTGACTCACCACAGCTCTATATCACCTCAATCTGACTCACCACAGCTCTATATCACCTCATTCTGGCTCACCACAGCTCTATATCACCTCACTCTGGCTCACCACAGCTCTATAACACCTCACTGTGACTCACCACAGCTCTACAACACCTCACTCTGACACACCACAGCTCTATATCACCTCACTCTGGCTCACCACAGCTCTATATCACCTCACTCTGGCTCACCACAGCTCTATATCACCTCACTCTGACTCACCACAGCTCACTGGAGGTCACCAGTAAGCTCTGGTCATTGGACGTCGCTGGAGGTCACCAGTAAGCTCTGGTCATTGGACGTCGCTGGAGGTCACCAGTAAGCTCTGGTCATTGGACGTCGCTGGAGGTCACTGGAGATCACTAGAGATCTCTTGTGGTCAATGCAGGTCACGGAAGGTCACCAGAGGTCACTAGAGATAACTGAAGGTCACCAGAGGTCATCAGAGGTCACTAGAGGCCACCAAATGTCACCAGAGGTCACTAGAGGTAACCGGAGGCCACTGGAGGTCACGAGAGGTCACTGGAGGTCACTTGAGATCACTGAGGCCACCAGAGGTCACTGGAGGTCACCAGAATCCACTGAAGGTCACGAGAGATCCCCAGAGATCACTAGAGGTCACTGTAGATCACCAGAGGTCACTGTAGGTCACCAGAGGTCACTAGAGGTCACGAGAGGTCACTGGCGGTCACAAGAGGTCACTGGAGGTCACTAGACGTTACTGGAGGTCACTAGAGTTCACCAGAAGTCATCAGAGGTCACTGGAGGTCACTAGAGTTCACTGGAGGTCACCAGAGGTCAACCCAAGATAGTGTTGCAACATCAAGTTATCAGGTCATTATAGAGGTCACCAGAGGTCACTGGAGGTCAGCCTGAAGATAGTGTTGCAACATCAAGTTGTCAGGTCATTATAGAGGTCACCAGAGGTCACTGAAGGTCACCAGAGGTCACTGGAGGTCATCACGTGTCACTGTAGGTCACTAGAGGTCAAAAGAGTGTTGCAGCATCAAGTTGTCAGGTCATTATGGAGGTCAATGGAGGTCACCAGAGGTCATTGTAGGTCACCAGAGGTCACTGGAGGTAACCAGAGGTCTCTGTAGGCACCAGAAATCAAGAGAGTGTTGCAACATCAAGTTGTCAGGTCATTACAGAGGTAACCAGAGGTCAGTGGAGGTCAACAGAGGTCACCAGAGGTCACCTGAGGTCACTGGATGTCACCAGAGGTCAAGAGAGTGTTGCAACATCAAGTTGTCAGTTCATTATGGAGGTCACTAGAGGTCACCAGAGGTCACTGTAGGTCACCAGAGGTCACTGGAGGTAACCAGAGGTCACCAGGAATCAAGAGAGTGTTGCAACATCAAGTTGTCAGGTCATTATAGAGGTCACCAGAGGTCAGTGGAGGTCAACAGAGGTCATCAGAGGTTACTGGAGGCCCTCTGGAAGTCACTGGATGTCACTAAAGGTCAAGAGAGTGTTGCAACATCAAGTCGTCAGGTTATTATAGAGGTCACCAGGAGGTCACTGTAGGTCACCAGAGGTCACTGGAGGTCAAGAGAGTGTTGCAACATCAAGTTATCAGGTCATTATAGAGGTTACTGGAGGTCACCAGAGGTCACTGGAGGTCAAGAGAGTGCTACAACGTCAAGTCGTCAGGTCATTATAGAGGTCACCAGGAGGTCACTGTAGGTCACCAGAGGTCACTGCAGGTCAAGAGAGTGCTGCAACATCAAGTCGTCAGGTCATTAAAGGCTAATATTTTCAAGTTGAGAATGTTGAGAATTTTGAGAATGTTGGGTAATAATGTTCACTGGAATGTTGACTCTACCTTTCTCCCTAGCTCTACCTCTCTCCCTAGCTCTACCTCTCTCCCTAGCTCTACCTCTCTCCCTAGCTCTACCTCTCTCCCTAGCTCTACCTCTCTCCCTAGCTCTACCTTTCTCCTTAGCTCTACCTCTCTCCCTAGCTATACTCTCTCTCCCTAGCTCTAGCTCTCCTCTAGCTCTACCTC
>WNWK01007359.1:25000-94967 GCA_009830355.1 Cherax destructor | reverse complement strand
AAAACCTACCTAACCTTATTACAACAAAGCGAAATTTTAAATTTTTAGCCTCCCCAACTAAATATTTTTAAAAAGATACGTTAACATTAATTTAATAATAAACAAACACAATGAAATATATTTTTTTTTTTTGTTCAGAATGTTTTTGGGGAAATTATTGCATCCCAAAATTTTAAACTTGTCTTATATGGCAAGGTGGGGCTTTGCTATTTAAGCCAAAATCATAAGTTTTACCTAATCGGCACGACATTATATATATATATATATATATATTTATATATTTTATATATATATATATATATATATATATATATATATATATATATATATATATATATATATATATATATATAATAATATATATATGAATGAAAAGAAGCTGGATGTCCTGGCTTTAAGTGAGACAAAGCTGAAGGGGTAGGAGAGTTTCAGTGGGGAGAAATAAATGGATTAGATCAGGGGTTTCAAATAGAGTTAGAGCTAAAGAAGGAGTGGCAATAATGTTGAATAATCAGGTTATGGCAGGTAAAGAAGGAATATAAATGTATAAATTCAAGGATTATGTGGAGTAAAATAAAGGTTGGATGTGAAAAGTGGGTTATAGTAAGTGTTTATGCACCTGAGAAGAGAGAAGTGTAGAGGAGAGAGATTTTGGGAAATGTTGAGTGAGTGTGTGGGGAGTTTTCAACCAAGTGAGAGTAATTGTGGTTGGGGATCTTAATGCTAAAGTGGGTAAAAATGTTGTGGATGGAGTGTAGGTAAATTTGAGGTGCCAGGGTAAATGTAAATGGGGAGCCATTAATTGAGCTATGTGTAGAAAGAGGTTTGGTAATAAGTAATACATATTTTATGAAAAAGAGGATAAATAAATATACAAGGTATGATATAGAACGTAAGGAAAGTAGTTTGTTGGATTATGTATTGGTGGATAAAAGGTTGATGAGTAGGCTTCAGGATGTACATGTTTATAGAGGGGCAACGGATATATCAGATCATTATTTGGTTGTAGCTACAGTTAGAGTAAAAGGTAGATGGGACAAAAAGAAAATGGCAACAGCAAGTAAGAGAGAGGTAAAAGTGTATAAACTAAGGGAGGAGGAAGTTAGGGTGAGATATAAGCAACTATTGGCAGAAAGGTGGGCTAGTGCAAGTAGGAGTAGTGGGGGTTGAAGAGAGTTGGGATAGTTTTAAAAATGCAGTATTAGAATGTGGGGCAGAAGTTTGTGGTTATAGGAGGGTGGGTGCAGGAGGAAAGAGGGGTGAGTGGTGGAATGAAGAAGTAAAGGGTGTGATAAAAGAGAAAAAG
Organism: Cherax destructor; assembly: GCA_009830355.1. Taxonomy (NCBI): domain Eukaryota; kingdom Metazoa; phylum Arthropoda; class Malacostraca; order Decapoda; family Parastacidae; genus Cherax; species Cherax destructor. The sequence goes on along the minus strand of WNWK01007359.1, from coordinate 93,661 downwards.
GTAGCTTATGAGAGGTTTTTACAAAACAGAAGTGTTAGTAGAAGAGCAGAGTATATGGAGAGTAAAAGAAGGTGAAGAGAGTGGTGAGAGAGTGCAAAGAAGAGCGGATGAAAGAACGGAGAGGCTCTGTCAAGAAATTTTGCTGAAAACAAGAAAAATTTTGGAGTGAGATAAACAAGGTAAGAAAGCCTAGGGAACGAATGGATTTGTCAGTTAAAAACAGAGTAGGGAGTTAGTAGATGGGGAGCTGGAGGTATTGGGTAGATGGCAGGGAATATTTTGAGGAACTTTTAAATGTTGATGAAAAGAGGGAGGCGATAATTTCATGTACTGGCCAGGAGGTACAACATCGTTTAGGAGTGAAGAAGAGCAGGATGTGAGTGTGGGGAGGTGCGTGAGGCATTACGTAGAATGAAAGGGGGTAAAGCAGCAGGAATTGACGGAATCATGACAGAAATGTTAAAAGCAGGGGGATATAGTGCTGGAGTGGTTGGTATTTTTGTTTAATAAATGTATGAAAGAGGGAAGGTACCTAGGGATTGGCAGCGAGCATGTATAGTTCCTTTATATAAAGGGAAGGGGGATAAAAGAGAGTGTAAAAATTATAGGGGAATAAGTTTACTGAGTATACCAGGTAAAGTGTATGGCAGGGTTATTATTGAAAGAATTAGAGGTAAGACAGAGTAGGATTGCAGATGAGCAAGGAGGCTTTAGAATGGGTAGGGGATGTGTAGATCAAGTGTTTACAGTGAAGCATATATGTGAACAGTATTTAGATAAAGGTAGAGAAGTTTTATTGCATTTATGGATTTAGAAAAGGCATATGATAGAGTGGATAGGGGAGCAATGTGGCAAATGTTGCAAGTGTATGGAATAGGTAGTAAGTTACTGAAGGCTGTAAAGAGTTTTATGAGGATAGTGAGGCTCAGGTTAGGGTGTGTAGGAGAGAGGGAGATTACTCCGGTAAAAGTAGGTCTTAGACAGGGATGTGTGATGTCACCATGGTTGTTTAATATATTTATAGATGGGGTTGTAAAAGAAGTAAATGCTAGGGTGTTGGGGAGAGGGGTGGATTAAATTTTGGAGAATTAAATGCAAAATGGGAGTTGACACAGTTACTTTTTGCTGATGATACTGTGCTTATGGGAGATTCTAAAGAAAAGTTGCAAAGGTTAGTGGACGAGTTTGGGAGAGTGTGTAAAGGTAGAAAGTTGAAAGTGAACATAGATAAGAGTAAGGTGATAGGGTATCAAACGATTTAAATAAAGAAAAATTGGATATCACATTGGAGAGAGGGATTATGGAAGAAGTAAATGTTTTCAGATATTTGGGAGTTGATGTGTCAGCGGATGGATTTATGAAGGATGAGGTTAACCATAGAATTGATGAAGGAAAAAGGTGAGTGGTGCATTGAGGTATCTGTGGAGACAAAAACGTTATCCATGGAGGCAAAGAAGGGAATGTACGAAAGTATAGTGGTACCAACACTCTTATATGGGTGTGAAGCATGGGTTGCAAATGCTGCAGCGAGGAGGAGGCTGGAGGCAGTGGAGATGTCCTGTCTAAGGGCAATGTGTGGTGTAAATATTATGCAGAAAATTCGGAATGTGGAAATTAGGAAAAGGTGTGGAGTTACTAAAAGTATTTGTCAGAGGGCTGAAGAGGGGTTGTTGAGGTGGTTTGGTCATTTAGAGAGAATGGATCAAAGTAGAATGACTTGGAAGCGTATAAATCTGTAGGGGAAGGAAGGCGGGTAGGGGTCGTCCTAGAAAAGGTTGGAGGAAGGGGTAAAGGAGGTTTTGTGGGCGAGGGGCTTGGACTTCCAGCAAGCATGTGTGAGCGTGTTAGATAGGAGTGAATGGAGACGAATGGTTTTGGGACATGACGATCTGTTGGAGTGTGAGCAGGGTAACATTGTGTGAAGGGATTCAGGAAACCAGTTAATTGATTTAGTTGGACTTGAGTCCTGGAAATGGGAAGTACAATGCCTGCACTTTAAAGGAGGGGTCTGAGATAGTGACAGCTGGGAGGGACTTTTCTCAGCTGTCGTATCTGAGCTCCTCTGCAAAGACAGTGATTATGTATAAGTGATGGTGAAAGTGTTGAATGATGATGAAAGTTTTTTTTCTTTTTGGGGATTTTCTTTCTTTTTGGGTCACCCTGCCTCGGTGGGAGATGGCCGACTTGTTGAAAAAAAAAAAAAATATATATATATATATATATATATGTATGTATGTATGTCGTGCCGATTAGGTAAAACCTGCGATTTTGGCAAGTTTATTTACTACAAGTACATGTACAAGGTATACAGACCATAGCTGACATCAATGACATACTACTACATAGAAACACCCTTGTTATGTAGAACATTTCGGGCAAATTAGGTCCTTGTCCCAGGATGCGACCCACACCAGTCCACTAGCACCCAGGTACCCATTTTACTGATGGGTGAATATAGACAACCGGTGTAAAAAAAACCAGGTCCATTGTTTCACCCCTTCGCCGGGAATCGAACCCGGACCCTCACCGTGTGAAGGGAGAGCTTTTGCCACCCGGCCATGGAGCACCCCAGTAACAAAACTGAGACTAGCCGGGGGATCGAACCCGTGTTGTTTTAGCCTGCCTCATGGTGAGCGAAAATTCCACGACGCTCTAACCCACGGGACTACTGACAGCTTCCAGCAGTCAAGACTCTTTAGTAAACATGTCCAAATTTAATTCATTGTCAATGATAAAAAGAACATGCCACTCCACAACACCTTACCACACCCCACCATACAGTTCCACAACAGTGCTAAGTACCACGACCACACACCACCACCACGACCACACCACCAAGACCACATCACCACCACCACGACCACATACACCACCACCACGACCACCACCACCACACCACACCACACCACCACCACACCACCACGACCACACCACCACGACCACACCACGCACCAACACAGAGAACAGCACTCTTGCTGAATTATTTCTGGCGCTTAACCTGGCCTTTCCATGATGAAGATAAATGAAGCTTGCATCAGCGCCCACCACCAACACTCCTCACTCAGGAGTCACGCCTAATTATGTGAAGTAATTAAGGAAGGATTTGCAATAGAGGCTGGTGTAACCTCTGCTTGCTACACACTACTCTGCTCTCCTACACCCACACCCACACACACACACACACACACACACACACACACACACACGCACATCCCCCTACACACAAATGCTGCCTCAATGATGCTTCGGAACCAACATCCTCAGGAAGGAATTAATTAAACGGGTAGCGATTTGTTGATGTTTGTTGGATGTGGTGAAGGAAATTTTGAGGAGAGAGAGAGAGAAAGAGAGAGAGAGAGAATTGGTCAGATGAAGGTAAAAAATAACACTTAAGAATACAAAGTGACAGGATGGTTACTTTCTGAACACTACATACGTATTTCTACATATCTATAAAACACTCTGCAGCCCGCCCCGTGAAGTGGAAATACCAGTCTGTTGTCTTAGAGCCGAAGGAGCAGTAGTCTTAGACTACTGCTTCAACAAACGGTGATAAGGCTTTCCTAACCACAATCCTGGGCAGGTTGGTGGAGGCCGCGGTAGACCTCCACCAGGCAACGCGCTGAATTCACACAGTGAGTGGTCGTTGTTCAATTCCCAGCATGGGGGAAAACGTTGGCCATGTTTCCTTACACCTGCTGCCCCTGTTCACCTAGCAGTAAGTAGGCACCTGAGATTTAGCCTACTGGTGTGGGCGCCATCCTGGGGGATTAGATTGAAAGACCTCAGTGGAAATAAGACAGACAGTCCTCGATGACGCACTGACTTTCTAGGTTATCCTGGGTGGCTAACCCTCCGGTTAAAAATCCGAATAAACCTTATCTTAACTAGGACACGATTACAATATTGAATGGTTACATTAGCTCATTACCAATGAATGAATGAATGAATGAATGAATGAAGGAATGTATGTGCTGAAAATAGCAATGAAAATGAAACTGTATATTTAGACTCCCACCTGAGGTATTCACCACCAGATTGGGAACTGAAGATGACTCCAGTTGGGAGTCGAAATATGCAGTCTAATTTCACTTGCTAGTTTCTTCCCAACACGTGCGACTCTCTTCATTATCGCCACGTGTTCATTATACTTTGAACATTATGTATGTTCATACGCGTGTGTATACATGTCTATGTGTCTGCATGTATGAAGGCAGCCTCAAGTATATGTTTATGTGTAGGTATGTATAGACACATTTAAGTAAAATTATAACTTTCTCGTCACAAAACATTTCGCCCTTTGAAACTGGTCTGAAATTTTAATATATTTGTTGTCAGTGGTTCTCACTCTCCACTCCCAAGTAGCTAAGAGTTGAATGATTAAGCAACCATTTAATAGAAAAGAAATTGCAAGTAGGACAGATTTCTTATCGCAAATAAATCGCTGAACCATTGGGAACATTTTTAAAATAAAATAAAATACAAAATTGTTCTATTTCTCTCTCTCTCTCTCTCTCTCTCTATATATATATATATATATATATATATATATATATATATATATATATATATATATATATATATATATATATATATATTTCCTGACAAGCGGAACCAAATTAATCAGGTTAATGGTGCTGCCCAAGGGCCTTCGTTTTTCTCGTTTTCAAACAGTTTTGCGAACCTTAAATATGAAAATATTGCAACTAATCAAGGCAGTATGCGATAAAAATTACGTTGCCACTGCACGTTAGGAGAGAGGAGAGGATTGGAAAAGTTTTGAAGTAGGAAGGAAGATAGGAGGAAGCGAGGGAGAGTAGTAGGGAGGAGGTTTAGTAAGTGGGAAGGAGGCACAAGTAAGGAAAGGTACGTAGATAAAGTGAAGAGAGGGAGCTAGGAGAAGAGAAGCGAGGGAGAGGCCAGCTTCAATTTTCACATTTGCAGCATTTGCACGAGCCTATGAATATATCTGCGAGTGTTGTGACAGGTCTGTTTATATACGCAAATGAGACAGAGAGCAGTGCCAATACACCGCCAGACCAGCTCATACGTTGTCGTGAGCAGCACCAATACAACACAAAACACAGCAAGACAACACAGAGAAAGACCTCTCACCACACAGAAATACCAGCGCAGCACAGAGTATAAGGTCAACACAACACTTAGTTTTATCTCTATCTTAGGGCAGCCTGGTTCTGTATATACCCGCTTGTTTCTGCGTGGTGCATTCATATACAAAATAGCTTGTGAGGTCAGAACATACAGGAGGAGATTGAAATAGCTTGAATTCATGCTTGAGGCTCACTGACGTGCCCGGGCAGGGAAAGAAATATGGCTTGTGTACCAGACTGCCCAGCTTATGTGGCATTTGTTGCTAAGTGTATAAGAACGCTGCCTGGAAATCTTGTCCGTCTCAGTAGCAGTATCGAGTCCTGCTGACTGCTGATCTCTTTTCTCTCATCATATACATATTATATATATATATATATATATATATATATATATATATATATATATATATATATATATATATATATATAATATATATATATATATATATAATACAAAAATTGCGAACAAGTGACATAGGATGCAAAACAACCACAGGGGGAGTTGAATGATAGCTCTGTGCCTTTCGTATTGCAATCAAACCATCAGGAGCTTGTAATGTTGCAGAAAAGAGGTGGTCCAAGCAAATACAATCACAGGGAGCGCCTTTGCTGGAGTGAGGCAGAGAAGCTGTAGGCAGGAAGTGCCCCCAGGCATAACAATACCAAAGCCGGAAAAAGATTGAATATTATAGCAATATGAAAACAGCCATCCCACAAGCACTGATATTGTAATAGTAGCCAAACGAGCGTGACACGACAATTATCAAAAATTCAGCCAGAATGCGCTATGATATAAATAACTTTAAGTACCAAATATAGAAATCGCTGGCAATTACCTTTTGAGTTTCTGCACCTCTTGAAAACGTATCCATGTAAGTTATACAGAAGGAGGCAGCCATAGTTTATCTATCCCACAAGCTTCTGAGGCAGACCCTGGATATAATATAAACAACTTTACATACCAAATAGATAAATATTAGAAATTTTTCGCACCTCTAAAAAAAGGGGTCTATTTAAAGGGGCTCATTTAAAGGGAAGAGGCATCTGTAATTTCAAGGAAGATGGCCATAGTTTATCTATCCCACAGGATTCTGAGGCAGATGCTGAGCTAACGATCAGAAGAAGAAGGAAAAACAGGCCCTAATTCCTCAGTATGGATTTACACTTAAGACAGGCCAACGCATTTATAAAAGAGTCCAATTTTTTGGCTATGTATAATTGCTTTAACTAAAAGCAAATCTAATTTGAACATTCCGTCACTGTTATTATATAATGAAAGTTTATCATGCTTCATAATTACAGATTCTACAATATTCCTTTCAAGCCAAGAGGAACAAGGGACAATGACTCTTGCTTGAGACCAATTTGCCAGGTTATTGCAATCTTTAATATGACTGAAAATTGCGTTCAACTCTTGTGCAGTACTTTTTTGAATAACCTTGTTGTGATGTACTAACATCTAGAGATTTGCCATTGCAACCAGCTCTGTAGACACCAACACACTGCTGAGGAGAATTTTTTATCAAAATGCTTCTAACAGTCCGTGAATTCTTAAAAAAAATTAACTGCCCCTGTGGTTATTTTGAATGTATCTTAATATTTTATCTTTCAATACACAAGACACTACTCACATGTATTGCTCTACTCTTTTCACTATAAACTGACAGAAACGTCCTCCAATCCCTAATCAGTAATGGCTAGCATCCGTTCATAATGCTGCTAGTGGAACCTTCTTGCTTTCTAATGGAATATCCTTTGGATATGACCTACTTCCAGTGGGAAATCCCACCTGCCAGTGACAATGCCTTCGTCTGCTGTACGTCCTTCATCTGACGCCAGTATGTAAGTGACAATCTTACTGTCTGTGCTTCAGATTCTTCAAGACTACGGTGCTCTTCACCAATTCCAAGACTGAGGGACTAATTACCTCATTTTTTTATATAGTTCTACATTCTTCACATTATTTCCTTGTACTGTATTGATAAAGCCACGGCATGGCGACACGTCTGCAAATAAAGATATTAAGATGTTGCACATATGTCTAATTCTTCATCTTGACGGTATTATATACCATTCACGTACAACATATGTATTGATGAATGGTTCAGAGAACGAAGTAGTCTGTCAAGGTTGGACAAGTGTTTAAGACCTCGTTTGTATTAAGATCCCAAGATGTTGCTGACAAGGGTGTAGATGAATGGTTCAGAGAACGACAAGACAAATTAGACAATGCAACACTTGATCTTTATTGAGGAACGTTTGCCACACAGTGGCTTCATCAGTCCAATACCTTCTACTTTGTATTGGACTGATGAAGCCACTGTGTGGCGAAACGTTTCCTCAATAAAGATACCCAAGTGTTGCATATGTGTCTAATTTGTAACTTGTCGGTTCTCTGAACCATTCATCTACACCCTGTCTGACACAGCAACATCTTGGGATCTTAATACAAACGAATTCTTCAACACTTGTCCAACCTTTGGACGAAGACCTACTTCGACTAGTGGATGGTACCACTATGAAAATATTAGTTTTTGAATAAATGTTATTCCATTCAGCGAGAATTTACATGCAACGAGATTTATTGGGCAAACATGACTAGATTCCTGACTACTGCGAAATTCTGTTATATTGTCATGTCTGTACAATTTTGTGATGAATAATAAAAAAAAAAATCACTGGAGGTAATATAATTAAAAACTACCCAATGCTGTGGAGATGCTTCAACTTTTGAAGGTGGGTTACTTATGTAACTTTTGTAGATTTTTTGTACATCACTGACTCATTTCTGGTAAAAATGCCTTCTTTTGGATTCAAATTGGATAAGTTTAGATTTAGAAAAGATTTAAGAAAGTATTAGTGTGGAAATAGATAGTCGATGAGTGGAACAGTTTGCTTAGTAAGCTCCTTGAATCTATAACCTTGGACAACTTCATATTTAATATGGGTAAATACATGAGTGGGATGGGTTGGATTTGAGTGGGGATTGAACATGAGTTAATAAGGTTATCATAGCTTATTGCTTGGGTAGCACTGAAAATGAGCTGGGTGAATATTTTTGTTAGAGGCATTGGGCTTGAGGAGAACCTGCCTAGTATGGGCCAGTAAGCCTGTAGTAGTGTTCCTCCTTTCATACGTTATGATGAAAATTAGATATGTAAAACATGTGAGTATCTTTATTGTAGGAGTTTCGAGAACCTACCTACTATTTTGCTTCCTGTGTCGTGGACTGTTCTGCTTCCTGACCGTGTCGTGGACTGTTCTGCTTCCTGACCGTGTCGTGGACTGTTCTGTTTCCTGACCGTGTCGTGGACTGTTCTGCTTCCTGACCGTGTCGTGGACTGTTCTGCTTCCTGACCGTGTCGTGGACTGTTCTGCTTCCTGACCGTGTCGTGGACTGTTCTGCTTCCTGACCGTGTCGTGGACTGTTCTGTTTCCTGACCGTGTCGTGGACTGTTCTGTTTCCTGACCGTGTCGTGGACTGTTCCGTTTCCTGACCGTGTCGTGGACTGTTCTGTTTCCTGACTGTGTCGTGGACTGTTCCGTTTCCTGACTGTGTCGTGGACTGTTCCCGTTTCCTGACCGTGTCGTAGACTGTTCTGTTTCCTGACTGTGTCGTGGACTGTTCCGTTTCCTGACTGTGTCGTGGACTGTTCCGTTTCCTGACTGTGTCGTGGACTGTTCCGTTTCCTGACTGTGTCGTGGACTGTTCCGTTTCCTGACTGTGTCTTGGACTGTTCCGTTTCCTGACTGTGTCTTGGACTGTTCCGTTTCCTGACTGTGTCTTGGACTGTTCCGTTTCCTGACTGTGTCGTGGACTGTTCCGTTTCCTGACCGTGTCGTGGACTGTTCCGTTTCCTGACCGTGTCGTGGACTGTTCCGTTTCCTGACCGTGTCGTGGACTGTTCCGTTTCCTGACCGTGTCGTGGACTGTTCCGTTTCCTGACCGTGTCGTGGACTGTTCCGTTTCCTGACCGTGTCGTGGACTGTTCCGTTTCCTGACAGTGTCGTGGACTGTTCCGCTTCCTGACAGTGTCGTGGACTGTTCTGCTTCCTGACAGTGTCGTGGACTGTTCTGTTTCCTGACAGTGTCGCGGACTGTTCTGTTTCCTGACAGTGTCGCGGACTGTTCTGTTTCCTGACAGTGTCGTGGACTGTTCTGCTTCCTGTGTGTGTGTGTGTGTGGACTATTCTGCTTCCTGTGTGTGTGTGTGTGTGTGTGTGACGTGGACTGTTCTGTTTTCTGTATGTGTGTCGTGGACTGTTCTGTTTTCTGTATGTGTGTCGTGGACTGTTCTGTTTTCTGTATGTGTGTCGTGGACAGCTCTGCTTCCCGAGTGTGTTTCGTGGACGGCTCTGCTTCCCGAGGTGTGTCGTGGACGGCTCTGCTTCCGATGTGTCGTGGACGGCTCTGCTTCCGAGTGTGTCGTGGACGGCTCTGCTTCCCGAGTGTGTCGTGGACGGCTCTGCTTCCGAGTGTGTGTCGTGGACGGCTCTGCTTCCGAGTGTGTGTCGTGGACGGCTCTGCTTCCCGAGTGTGTGTCGTGGACGGCTCTGCTTCCCGAGTGTGTCGTGGACGGCTCTGCTTCCCGATGTGTCGTGGACGGCTCTGCTTCCCGAGTGTGTGTCGTGGACGGCTCTGCTTCCCGAGTGTGTGTCGTGGACGGCTCTGCTTCCCGAGGTGTGTCGTGGACGGCTCTGCTTCCCGAGGTGTGTCGTGGACGGCTCTGCTTCCCGAGTGTGTCGGGACGGCTCTGCTTCCGAGTGTGTGTCGTGGACGGCTCTGCTTCCCGAGTGTGTGTCGTGGACGGCTCTGCTTCCCGAGTGTGTCGTGGACGGCTCTGCTTCCCGAGTGTGTGTCGTGGACGGCTCTGCTTCCCGAGTGTGTGTGACGGCTCTGCTTCCCGAGTTTGTGTCGTGGACGGCTCTGCTTCCCGAGTGTGTCGTGGACGGCTCTGCTTCATGAATGTGTGTCGTGGATGGCTTTGCTTCCCGAGTGTGTGTCGTGGACGGCTCTGCTTCCCGAGTGTGTCGTGGACGGCTCTGCTTCCCGAGTGTGTGTCGTGGACGGCTCTGCTTCCCGAGTGTGTGTCGGACGGCTCTGCTTCCGAGTGTGTGTCGTGGACGGCTCTGCTTCCCGTGTGTGTCGTGGACGGCTCTGCTTCCCGAGTGTGTGTCGTGGACGGCTCTGCTTCCCGAGTGTGTGTCGTGGACGGCTCTGCTTCCGAGTGTGTGTCGTGGACGGCTCTGCTTCCCGAAGTGTGTGTCGTGGACGGCTCTGCTTCCCGAGTGTGTGTCGTGGACGGCTCTGCTTCCCGAGTGTTGGGCGTGGACGGCTCTGCTTCCCGAGTGTGTGTCGTGGACGGCTCTGCTTCCCGAGTGTGTGTCGTGGACGGCTCTGCTTCCCGAGTGTGTGTCGTGGACGGCTCTGCTTCCCGAGTGTGTGTCGTGGACGGCTCTGCTTCCCGAGTGTGTGTCGTGGACGGCTCTGCTTCCCGAGTGTGTGTCGTGGACGGCTCTGCTTCCGAGTGTGTCGTGGACGGCTCTGCTTCCCAGTGTGTGTCGTGGACGGCTCTGCTTCCCAGTGTGTGTCGTGGACGGCTCTGCTTCCCAGTGTGTGTCGTGGACGGCTCTGCTTCCCGAGTGTGTGTCGTGGACGGCTCTGCTTCCCCAGTGTGTGTCGTGGACGGCTCTGCTTCCCGAGGGGTGTCGTGGACGGCTCTGCTTCCGAGTGTGTGTCGTGGACGGCTCTGCTTCCCGAGTGTGTGTCGTGGACGGCTCTGCTTCCCGAGTGTGTGTCGTGGACGGCTCTGCTTCCCGAGTGTGTGTCGTGGACGGCTCTGCTTCCCGAGTGTGTGTCGTGGACGGCTCTGCTTCCCGAGTGTGTTCGTGGACGGCTCTGCTTCCCGAGTGTGTCGTCGTGGACGGCTCTGCTTCCCGAGTGTGTGTCGTGGACGGCTCTGCTTCCCGAGTGTGTGTCGTGGACGGCTCTGCTTCCCGAGTGTGTGTCGTGGACGGCTCTGCTTCCCGAGTGTGTGTCGTGGACGGCTCTGCTTCCCGAGTGTGTGTCGTGGACGGCTCTGCTTCCCGAGTGTGTGTCGTGGACGGCTCTGGTAGGTTTCTCTGCTTGTTTTCGTCTAGCTGCGGCGCGAACATTTGTCAACATTTTCATTTTCTCGTCCATACATCATAACTCTCTCTCCCTCCCTGCTCACACTCTCCCTCCCTGCTCACACTCTCCCTCCCTGCTCACACTCTCCCTCCCTGCTCACACTTTGGGGATGCTGGTCTAACACAAAGGGGAACAAGTAAATAAAGATTAACAGTAACACGCACAGAGTATCAGGAAGTGGAACAATCTTGACAACGATGTAGTGGAGGCAGGATCCATACATAGCTTTTAGAAGAGGTATGATAAAGCTCATGAAGTAGGGAGAATGAACCTAGTAGCGACCAGCGAAAAGGCAGGGTTAGGAGCTGTATCTCGACCCCTTCAACCACAAATAGGTAAGGGGAAAATAGGAGAGTGTCAGGTACATGCGGAAATTAAAAAATACTAGATCCAAAAAGAAGAGTAGATAAAAACAGAGAAGCAGGAATAATAGTGTGACAGAAAGAGAGAAGCAAATACGAAGAGAGCAGACACAAACAGTGAAGACGCGAACGAGGAGAAGCAGATGAAAGAAAAGAAACACATAAGAAGATAACAATCACACACATGAAGCTACAAAGAAACATGTATCGTACACATTTTTTCTTTCGTTATGACAAGTGAGCACAACATTACATATTAAAATCCCGGCCAGCAGTAACAGCCTGGTTGATCAGACCCTGATCCACCACGACCCACCACGGGGACGTTGACCCCCGAAACCCTCTCCAGGTAAACTCCAGGTAACACCGGGTCGCTGGAGCGATGATATTTGGAGCTAATAAGAGATATTAAGACATATTACTCCCAGATAAAGTGGGGAAGAAGCAAACTTCCTCTGGAAGTAATGTATAAATCAACCTGCTAAAGAAAACTGATAAAATAACTCACAATCTCCGCTGGGTTATAATCGCTTCATATTTCAAGAACCGTAATTATTTAATGTGAAAGATGAGAGAGACTAGGAACTGAGGATGAGAACGAGAGACCTGAGAGATACTAGGAACTGAGGATGAGAACGAGAGACCTGAGAGAGACTAGGAACTGAGGATGAGAACGAGAGACCTGAGAGAGACTAGGAACTGAGGATGAGAACGAGAGACCTGAGAGAGACTAGGAACTGAGGATGAGAACGAGAGACCTGAGAGAACTAGGAACTGAGTGAAACGAGACTGAGAGACTGGGAAACCCTGAGATGAGAACTGAGAACTGAAGAGACTAGGATGAGATGAGAACGAGAGACCTGAGAGAGACTAGGAACTGAGGATGAGAACAGAGACCTGAGAGAGACTAGGAACTGAGGATGAGAACGAGAGACCTGAGAGAGACTAGGAACTGAGGATGAGAACGAGAGACCTGAGAGAGACTAGGAACTGATGATGAGAACGAGAGACCTGAGACTAGGAAGTGAGGATGAGAACGAGAGACCTGAGAGAGACTAGGAACTGATGATGAGAACGAGAGACCTGAGACTAGGAACTGAGGATGAGAACGAGAGACCTGAGAGAGACTAGGAACTGATGATGAGAACGAGAGACCTGAGAGAGACTAGGAACTGATGATGAGAACGAGAGACCTGAGAGGACTAGGAACTGAGGATGAGAACGAGAGACCTAGAGAGACTAGGAACTGATGATGAGAACGAGAGACCTGAAGAGACTAGGAACTGAGGATGAGAACGAGAGACCTGAGAACTAGGAACTGAGATGAGAACGAGAGACCTGAGAGAGACTAGGAACTGATGATGAGAACGAGAGACCTGAGACTAGGAATGAGGATGAGAACGAGAACCTGAGAGAGACAGGAACTGATGATGAGAACGAGAGACCTGAGAGAGACTAGGAACTGATGATGAGAACGAGAGACCTGAGAGAGAACAAGGAACTGATGATGAGGAACGAGAGACCTGAGAGACTAGGAACTGAGGATGAGAACGAGAGACCTGAGAGAGACTAGGAACTGAGGATGAGAACGAGAGACCTGGAGAGACTAGGAACTGAGGATGAGAACGAGAGACCTGAGAGAGACTAGGAACTGAGGATGAGAACGAGAGACCTAGAGAGACTAGGAACTGAGGATGAGAACGAGAGACCTGAGAGAGACTAGGAACTGAGGATGAGAACAGAGACCTGAGAGAGACTAGGAACTGAGGATGAGAACGAGAGACCTGGAGAGACTAGGAACTGAGGATGAGAACGAGAGACCTGAGAGAGACTAGGAACTGAGGATGAGAACGAGAGCCTGTGAGAGACTAGTAACTGAGGATGAGAACGAGAGACCTGAGAGAGACTAGGAACTGAGGATGAGAACGAGAGACCTGAGAGACTAGAACTGAGGATGAGAACAGAGACTGAGAGAGACTAGGAACTGAGGATGAGAACGAGAGACCTGAAGAGACTAGGAACTGAGGATGAGAACGAGAGACCTGAGAGAGACTAGGAACTGAGGATGAGAACGAGAGACCTGAGAGAACTAGGAACTGAGGATGAGAACAGAGAGACCTGAGAGAGACTAGGAACTGAGGATGAGAACGAGAGACCTGAGAGAGACTAGGAACTGAGGATGAGAACGAGAGACCTGAGAGAGACTAGGAACTGAGGATGAGAACGAGAGACCTGAGAGAGACTAGGAACTGAGGATGAGAACGAGAGACCTGAGAGACTAGGAACTGAGGATGAGAACGAGAGACCTGAGAGAGACTAGGAACTGAGGATGAGAACGAGAGACCTGAGAGAGACTAGGAACTGAGAATGAGAACGAGAGACCTGAGAGAGACTAGGAACTGAGAGGATGAGGACACAGAGAGACCCTGAGAGGACTAGGAACAGAGGATGAGAACGAGAGACCTGAGAGAGACTAGGAACTGAGGATGAGAACGAGAGACCTGAGAGAGACTAGGAACTGAGGATGAGAACGAGAGACCTGAGAGAGACTAGGAACTGAGGATGAGAACGAGAGACTCGAGAGAGACTAGGAACTGAGGATGAGAACGAGAGACCTGAGAGAGACTAGGAACTGAGGATGAGAACGAGAGACCTGAGAGAGACTAGGAACTGAGGATGAGAACGAGAGACCTGAGAGAGACTAGGAACTGAGGATGAGAACGAGAGACCTGAGAGAGACTAGAACTGAGGATGAGAACGAGAGACCTGAGAGAGACTAGGAACTGAGGATGAGAACGAGAGACCTGAGAGACTAGGAACTGAGGATGAGAACGAGAGACCTGAGAGAGACTAGGAACTGAGGATGAGAACGAGAGACCTGAGAGAGACTAGGAACTGAGGATGAGAACGAGAGACCTGAGAGAGACTAGGAACTGAGGATGAGAACGAGAACCTGAGAGAGACTAGAACTGGGGATGAGAACGAGAGACTGAGAGAGATAGGAACTGAGGATGAGAACGAGAGACCTGAGAGAGACTAGGAACTGAGGATGAGAACGAGAGACCTGAGAGAGACTAGGAACTGAGGATGAGAACAGAGAGAACTCGAGGAAGAGAGACTAGGACAGAACTGAGGATGAGAACGAGAGACCTGAGAGAGACTAGGAACTGAGAATGAGAACGAGAGACCTGAGAGAGACTAGGAACTGAGGATGAGAACGAGAGACTTGAGAGAGACTAGGAACTTATAATAATAATAATAATAATAGTTTATTTAGACATGGTACAATGATACATAGTTATTTAGACATGGTACAATGATACATAGTTAGGTATACATGATACAATGATACATAGGTATAAATGAGGTGTACATGCCAAAAGGCCCTAATAAGCTGTGCATATTAGGAAGTTCAGCTATAAACAAAAGTTGTGTCATCTGTGTGATATTAAATCACTTTTGTATAATACTGTTCAAAAATATATAATGTTATGGATTTAGTCTTCCCATCAGCTGTTTTCATGAAAGATTTAATGCTGAATTAATCCTTGAAGCTTTATACACGAGTGTCAGAAGCAGCTTTTGATAGTGTGGGCGTGTGTGTGTGTGTGGGCGTGTGTGTGTGGGCGTGTGTGTGTGTATGTGTGTGGGCGTGTGTGTGTGTGTGTGGGCGTGTGTGTGTGTGGGCGTGTGTGTGTGTGGGCGTATGTGTGTGTGGGCGTGTGTGTGTGTGTGTGTGTGTGTGTGTGTGGGCGTGTGTGTGTTGGCGTGTGTGTGTGTGGGCGTGTGTGTGTGGCCGTGTGTGTGTGTGGGCGTGTGTGTGTGGGCGTGTGTGGGCGTGTGTGTGTGTGGGCGTGTGTGTGTGTGGGCGTGTGTGTAGGCGTGTGTGTGTGTGGTTGGTTTACTGGGTGGGTCGATGGATGGTCAACCTACTAGTGTATTGTGTCAAATATAATCCCGTTTTTAGAAATTTTAAGATTAATTTTAATTCTTAGTTTGTATTTAAAATACATTACATTCCTCATTATGGACTACAACTGCAGAATAGTGATAAGGTTCTGTTATATGCATTTTAATATTTAATGTTGTTAATGTTTTTTTCAAGTTCTTTGAACAAAATATTGGTTACCCACTTACAGTCGTATTCATAATGTTGCACTTTATTGTAATTTGTGTTTAATTCAACATAATTTTGCTTTATTACTTTTCGTAGGGAAACTTTCTCTTTAGTAAATGTCTGAACTGTTTACAAGTGTCCTTTTCCACACACCCGAATAGTGGATAGTGAAGTCCACTGGAACATATGACCTGAAGAAAATGGTCTGAGCTGGACCACTTCAGCACTTGATCTGCTGAAGAAAGGCTCGTCAGGGCCATTGGCATATATTATCTGAGGAGGATAGGGTAGTCAGGTCTTCTGGAACACATGACCTGATTAGGCTAGGCCCTTCAAGCTAACTGAAGCGCATCACTTCAAGACAGGTTCGTCTGGGCTACTTTGGCATATAAGTTGGCAAAGATACGCTCGTTAGAAGTCCCAGAATACAGGTCCTGATAAAGCTAGACTAGACAGAGCCACTGTAATACGACCTGACGTGGATAGACTACCGACGTTCTCTTGAATACATGACATTAAGAGGATAGGTTAAAACGAACACACAACCTGACGAGGATAGGCTCGTCAGGCCTCTGGAGCACCTGACCAAGAAGGATACCTGGAGGGTGTTCCGGGGGTCAACGCCTCAGCGGCAAGGTCCATGAAAAGGACTCGCGGTGGATCAAGCCTGATCAACCAGGCTGTTACAGCCGGCCGCAAATAAACCGACGTTCGAACCACAGCCCAGCTGGTCAGGTACTGACTTTAGGTGTCTGTCCAGCTCCCTCTTGAAGACAGCCAGGGGTCTTTTGGTAATTCCCCTTATGTATGCTGGGAGGCAGTTGAACAGTCTTGGGCCCCTGACACTTATTCTGTTGTCTCAATGTATTCATGGCACCCCTGCTTTTCATTTGGGGAATGTTGCACCGCCTGCTTTCGTAGGGAGTGAATTCCGTGTGCAGATTTGGGACTAGTACCTCATTGATTTTCCATGTGCATCTTATGATGTATCTTTCTCGCCTGCGTTCCAGGAGCACAGATCAAGGAACCTTCAACAGTTCCCAGTAAATTAGGTGCTTCATTGTACTTATACGTGCAGGGAAATTTCTCTGTATTTTCCCCAAGTCTGCAATTTCGCCTGCCTAGAAAGGAGCTGTTAGTGTAGCAATATTCCACCCTAACGAGAATAAACGATTTGAAGAGAATCATCATGGGCTTCGAATCTCTTGTTTTGGAGGTTCTCATTATCCATCTTATCATTTTCCTAGCAGATGTGGTAACACATTGCTGTAATCTTTGAAAGTGAGATTCTCTGACTATTCACTTCCAAGTTTTACATTCGTTTTTAGCTCTATTGTGTGGTTGGAATTCGTTGTATATTCTGATCTAGTTTTTATTTCCTCGAGTTTTCCATAGTGTAGTAATTGAAATTTTCCCTCATTCAACTTCTGAGGCCCATTTAAAAACCTGGTTAATATCCGCTTGAAGATTTGCAGTGTCTTCAATGGATGACACTTTCACGCAAACTCTGGTATCATCAGCAAAGAAGAACACGGTGCTGTAACTTACATCTCTGTCTATGTCAGTTATGAGGATGAGGAAAAGTATGGAAGTACTGTATCTTGTGGAACAGAGCTTTTCGTTGTAGCTACCTCTGACTTTACTC
This sequence comes from Cherax destructor, assembly GCA_009830355.1. NCBI lineage: Eukaryota > Metazoa > Arthropoda > Malacostraca > Decapoda > Parastacidae > Cherax > Cherax destructor. Next base: position 76,254 of record WNWK01007359.1, on the reverse strand, counting down.
TGTTTACTATTACTCTTTGTGTTTTAATTGTTAAAAAGTTATAGATCCATCTACCCGTTTTTTCTGTTATTCCTTTATTAAGCATTTTGTGAGTTATTACACAATGGACGCATTGGCGAAGGCTTTCGCAAAGTCTGTGTATACTACATTTGCATTTTTGTCCCCCAGTGCATCCAAGCCATGCCATAGTGGTCCAGTAGTTGTGAAAGGAAGGAGCGACCTGCTCTAAACCCATGCTGCCCTGGGTTGTGCAATTGTTGGGTGTCCAGGATGGTTGGCGGTCATGCTACTAGAACCTTTCAAAAGATATGTAACGTTAGTGCTATCGGTATGTAATACTTTGCAATTGCTTTACTGCCACCTTTGTGGAGCGGGGCTGCAAATGTTGGTATCTTAATACAGGGAATTCTTCGCTTGCCTAACCCTTGGGCATGACCTACTTCCACATTGGTCAAATGTGACACCTCCTATGACTGCTGCACCTCTCCTGCCTACAGTATATAAGCTACCTCTTCGCACATATGCTGTATTCTCTTCAAGATTGATGGACTGACAACATCGACTCAAGGTTGAGGGACTGATTACCTCAAACTCCTCCTGTTCTTCATGTTTCCCCTTTGATGAAGCCACTGTGTGGCGAAACGTTTCCTCAATAAAGATACCCAAGTGTTGCATATGTGTCTAATTTATAAATGTTAATTTTAGTGACTGTGGGATAACCCCCGTGTCTATGTTCCCTCTCCATAAAATATTTAAGGAACGTGAAAGGGGTTTCTTTCAATTCTTGATAAATACGGAGTTCCACGGTGGTGCTCGTTAGGACCACAGTGCACAAGTCCTTACAAGAACAAGATAGTCAAGGTCATATGATCCAGAACATTAATCTTGTGGGTATCGTGGGCCAGACACCAATGAACCACCAAACAAGCAAGATTTATTACCAGACTTTAGCTGGGTAATGATCCCTTTGGAAAAAGACACTTACCTATGTACAGGTCAGATATTTGTTAGAGGAAAGTTTTCGCCAGTGGCGAAACGTTTCCTCTAATAAATGTCCTGATTGTACATAAGTGTGTTTCCACATCTTGTCGGAATCACCATACCATTCTTAAATGATCCCACTATTCTTCCGAAGATGGATGGGTCTAGGGTTCTCACGAACACACCAAACAAGGACCTTACTTACTATTCGTGTAAGTTACCTGTCTCGTGCGAACTTGGAACTGCATAGCTTCCAACAACGTAGTTAGCTAAATGCTCCGCAATAATTTCCCAAAGGACAAGGAATAATTTGGCTTAAGAGCAGATGCTCCTCTGCTGTGGCTTCTTACATAAGCAATCTGCTGAATCTTAAGTTTCAATATACAGAATATGACTAGATTAGATAGGTCTTGTTAGAGATAAAATGTTTAGATTAAGTAAAAATAATAGTTGAATTATTATGTGAGGGAAAAGCACGTATTTAGTGAAATAAAGTAATTAGCATAATGCATGGGGATTTGGCTTTTGATATTTTACTCTAGGAGGAGCATGCATGTCAGCCCCACCTATGAATCGTGTCCCCAAACTCACTGGGTAATTCCCTGGTGACATCGAGGCATTTCCTTTTTCTTTTCTAAGTTTCTTTTATTTGGTGACCTTGTCTTGGGATAATCCTCATTTCTTATTATATACCTTTTTTGTAAAATTATTTTTTAATTAAGTTTTGTTTATTTGGCTTCCAGATTTTATTTCATTACGATTCAGTGAATTTAGTCCGTCAGCAATTTCGTTAGGGCCATCAGGCATTACGAATTTGAAAGGGCCCTCTGGTAATCCACCAATTTCTTTCCCTATACCTCCACAGGCTTGACTCGAGTCCACTAACCATACCACCACAGCCACTTTCCTTGTTGACCAGTGTTGACGTTTTCTAACTGTACCCTAGGTCTACTCTAGAGGAGCCCCCATATACCATCTCTCCATTATTAGTGACACCGACAGACTTCCACAAGTTCTACATGTTTGAAACTGGTGACATACTTCTGCCTCGTCTTTCTTCTGAATCCCGGACCATATAATGCCCAGAAGAATATCAGAGTTGGTTGATGTATCACCGGGAAGAACCATAATTACATCTTCCTTGCCATATGTAATCTTCCTACGTGTCATTAACTTATCTTAAGCCAAAAAATATTATTGTTTTTCCTTCACTTTTCTTCAGTATTAGATTACAATGTCTTCTTCCACTTTTTAGTGTTATTAAGGAATTGATTTTATCCATCTTATCTACCTATCTCTCTGTTTATTCACTTCCATATTCCTTTTACCCTGAAAGCAAACGACCTATTCTCCCAATTGATATAAAGGGAATATCTGTCTTGCCCTTAAATCTGGTGACCCTTTTCCTTATATATATATATATGTATTATTTGGGAAGCCCTAAGCTCGTACGGGTTATACAGCGCCTCGTAAAGTGAGGAATTAGAAAGTAATTAGAATCTCTTGAATCAAGACAGCTTCAAAGTTCCTCTTCTGAGGCGATATAGTTGCTGATATAGGTAAAGAATCTCAGAGTCTGACAGCACTGCTCTACACAAACAACTCGCACATAGGATAGAAACTTACGAGGACGTTTCGGTCCGACTTGGACCTTTAACTAGTCAAAAGACTAACACAAGAATAATCTTCTGCAACCCAGGGAAAGATAACACCAAAGATATAATTAGTTGCAGACATTACTCGCAATATGCACGAGGTAAGTTGCAAGCGACTTGGTGGCAATATTACTCTGGTGTGGTAATCCCAGGAAGTGTGATGTTTGCTGACGTTCATGAAACTGTGGAGACCTTAATTACATGCATCACCCTTGGAACCACCTGAGACTGAGACTCACTCTAGACCACCTGAGAGTCAATACAATTTGGGACCATTTGGTACTCTTTTAGACCTCAGTCCTGTACTGGACTCAGGAAGCCACTTGTTGGAGAAACGTTTTTATAATAAAAATTCCCAAATGTTGCAGAAATGTCTATTTCTTCAACCTGCTGATTTTCTAAAATCATTTACATCAATTCATACATATCGCTTCCTGGTCGCTTCATAATGTATATAAATCTCGAAGTAGGCTACCATTTAAGAATTTTTTTTTTTTTATTTACGCCAAATTGGGTAAAAAACCAGTATACAAACCAGATAGCTTTAGTATTCAGACAGACCTGGACTGGATAGCAGAGTTTGAACATAGACAAATGCAAAATAATGCATTTTGGATTTGGTCTAAAAAAAAAAAAATACATTGTATATATATATAATATATATATATATATATATATATATATATATATATATATATATATATATATATATATATATATATATATATATATATACACAAAGTGTTGGTCACCAAACTAACCGAAACAAGGACCCGGAGTAACCATAAGCAACTACTACAAAAGATCCAAATAATGCCTATCTATGAGCATCAATAATATAATAATATTAATCATAATCTTTATTTCTGCAAGTACAGATACAACTTAAACAGACCTAACTGACATAAGTGACATACTATATATAAAACCCCTGGTTATGCAGAGCATTTCGGGCAACTTAGGTTAATTTTGATCCCAGGATGCGACCCACACCAGTCAGCTAACACCCAGGTACCTACTTACTGCTATGTGAACAGGGACAGCAGTTGTCTTAAGGAAACACACCCAGTGTTTCAAACCGTACCGGGAATCGAACTACGGACCTCAATGTATGAGCTGAGAGCGCTACCAACCGAGAAACGGGACACCGAAAATAGAATGTTAGGCTTCGTAGCTAGAAACCTCGAGCACAAAACACTGGATATCATATTAACTCGTCTAGATGCATTTGTTAGACCACATCTTGAATATACCGTTCAGTTTTGGTCTCTAAGTTACATAATCGACAAAATTATATTGAAGAGAATATAGAAATCGAAAACAAGCCACAAGAAGACTCAAAACACACAGACTACGAGATCTCATTCGGACCTTCAAGATACTTAATGGCTTTGATGCCCTCTGACACGATGAACTACGTGAGATGATGAATTAGTCAAGTATTCGAAACAATTGAATGAAACTGCAAGGCAGAAGATTCAACACGAATGCTTGTGAAGGTTTCGTTTCAATTAGAATTATAGCAAAGTGGAATAAGTTACCCGTTAAAGTTGTAAAGACGAAGACAATACAGTCATGCAAGAACCAACTGGACAAATACTTTTCAGTTATTGGATTCAACTGGATACTATGCTAGGTAATCTGAAGTCAACTGATTCCTGATGTTTGTTCAGCAATTTTAACATGAAGATCAGTTGACCACTCAGCTCTGAGTGGCAGGAGTGTAATACGAGTAAACCATACCACGGGTGGGGTTAGAACCCGCTAGCTGGCCCAGTGGCTAGCGCGACGGTCTGGTGTTTTGAGACTTTCGTGAGTCAAGTTAATTCGAATAATTAAGATAGAAATAGCACTAATTACGTATAGGCAGTTGTAATCAATGCCTTCCATCTTTCCTGTAAATTCCAAGACATTTTTAAGATATGTAATGGTCTATTTCATTCCGTTTTCGTGCCGACACTAGCCAGAGTTTCTTTTCTATTCTGACTTATACATTTAGATAAGAACATAAGAAAGGAGGAACACTTCAGCAGGGTTACTGGCCCATGCTAGGCAAGTTCTCAAACCCAAAGCCACTAACAAAAATATTTGCTTCCCTATGAATAGGCTTTTATAACCTTATTAACTCACGTGCAAGTAACACTCAAATCCGTAATATTGACCAACAGATCACCTCCATTTGGACAACCAACCTCTGCTGCTTTTCTTTCCACTGTATTCCCCCCCCCCACACACACACTCACACTCACACTCTCACTCACACTCCCTCCCTTCCTTCCCGAGGCAGAGCAGGGGCCTCACAAAGCGATGCTCACACCAGGCAAACATGGTATGAAACTCCACAAACGAGGTCATTTCACATGGCGTCGCACCTCATTATTTGTGACTTAACACACCTGAGCTGCTGCTTGCTGTCCCCGGCGCTGCGCTATCACTTCACAAGTGCTTACACTTACCCCACATCTGACGCGCGTGCATATATACATACATATATACCAGAGAGAGAGAGAGAGAGAGAGAGAGAAGAGAGAGAGAGATGGTATTCCTGTTCGCAGATTACGTGAAACTAATGAGAATACAAGCGGACGAGGACCAGGTAAGACTACAAGGAGATCTGGACAGGCTGCAAGTCTGGTCCAATAAATGGCTCCTGGAGGTTAATCCCCACCAAGTGCAAGGTTATGAAGCTTGGAGGACAAAGACGACCGCAGACGGAGTACAGGCCCAGAGGACAAAAGCTGCTAAACTCACTCTAGAAGGATCTTGGGGTGAGTATCATACCGAACACATTCCCAGAGGTGCACTTCGACCAAATAATTACTGCAGCATATGGACGTCTGGCAAACCTGAGAACAGTGTTCCGACATCTCGGTAAATAATTATTTACGACACTGTACACAGTATACGTCAGGCCTATAGTGGAGTATGCAGCACCAGTATGGAACCCACACCTGGTCAAGCACTTCAAGAAACTGGAGAAAGTGCAGAGGTTTGCAACAACAATAGTCCTGGAGCTAAGGGGTATGTCCTATGAGGAGAGGTTAAGGAAACTCAACTTGATGACACATGAAAACGGGAGGAATAGGGTGGATATGATAACGACGTACAAAATACTGAGAGGAATGAAGAAAATACAGGGGCAGGAGGTTTCAGAAATGCGATACAGGAACAAGAGGGCACAAATGGAAGTAGAAAACTTAGATGAGTCATAGGGATATTAGGAAGTATTTCTTCAGCCTGAGTGTTGTCATGAAGTGGAACAATCTGGAGAGTGATGTCGCAGCCGGGAGAGAGAGTGGACCCAGCAGCGACCAGCAAAGAGGCGGGGCCAGGAGCTGTGACTCGATCCCTGCAACCACATGTAGGTGAGCACATATAGGTGAGTGTACACACACACGACCAAAATATATAGAACGAACACATACACACGCTGCCACGTGGCCTGGTGGCAAAAGCTCTCGCTTCACACTGTGAGGGTCCGGGTTCGATTCCCGGCGAGGGGGTGAAAACATCGGACATTTTTCCTTACACCGGTTGCCTATGTTCACCCATCAGTAAAATGGGTACCTGGGTGTTAGTCGACTTGTGTGGGTCGCATCCTGGGACAAAACTGACCTAATTTGCCCGAAATGCTCTGTATAACAAGCGGCTCTCTATATAATAGTATGTCATTTATGTCAGCTTGGTCTGTATACCTTGTACATGTACTTGTAGTAAGGGGGGGGGGGGGGGGGGGGGGGGGGGGGGGGGGGGGGGGGGGGGGGGGGGGGGGGGGGGGGGGGGGGGGGGGGGGGGGGGGGGGGGGGGGGGGGGGGGGGGGGGGGGGGGGGGGGGGGGGGGGGGGGGGGGGGGGGGGGGGGGGGGGGGGGGGGGGGGGGGGGGGGGGGGGGGGGGGGGGGGGGGGGGGGGGGGGGGGGGGGGGGGGGGGGGGGGGGGGGGGGGGGGGGGGGGGGGGGGGGGGGGGGGGGGGGGGGGGGGGGGGGGGGGGGGGGGGGGGGGGGGGGGGGGGGGGGGGGGGGGGGGGGGGGGGAACCCAGTAGCGGCCAGTGAAGAGGCGGGTCCAGGAGCTATGAATCGACCCCTGCAACCACAACTAGGTGAGTACACACACGACCAAAATATATAGAACGAACACACACACACACACACGATGCCACGTGGCCTGGTGGCAAAAGCTCTCGCTTCACACGGTGAGGGTCCGGGTTCGATTCCCGGCGAATGGGTAGAAACATTGGGAGTGTTTCCTTACACCGGTTGTCTATGTTCACCCATCAGTAAAATGGGTACCTGGGTGTTAGTCGACTGGTGTGGGTCGCATCCTGGGAGAAAACTGACCTAATTTGCCCGAAATGCTCTGCATAACAAGCGGCTTTCTATATAGCAGTATGTCATACTAGTATTAAGTAAAGATATTATATTATTTCCATATACTCACCCAACACATACACTCCCTGATACATACACACACAACACAGTCACCTTGCACACAGCAAACGACTTCCATCAACCACTTACATACACATCCTAAGTTTACACGTTATGTAATATTTCCTTGTACATACTGCCACGTACAATAACGCGACTACACGAGTCCGTTTGTTTGTTTGTTTCCTCATAGTGGGTCAAAGAGAGATTTCGAAGGATGAGCAACTTTGCATTTGCATGGTGAAGTGAGCATTCACATGGGTTAGCACCCTCACCTTGACATCACTGACACCATCACTGCTACCAGCTTCTCACCATCAAGAAGCCAGGTAGATTATGATAGTGGTAGTACCGTAGTTTTGCATCACCATCTCTCACCATCACTGTCACTGCTTTTCCGTTAAGGAAACAGTGAATAAAAGGGCACAATATCCGCGACTGAAAATACGCAAATAACCGCACATAGAAGAATGAAACTTATGACGACGTTACGGTCGAACAGTGTGGCTAATTTATGGTCCAAATTGGACCGAAACGTCGTCCTAATTTTTATTCTTTTATTTTTTTTTTGAAATGGTGGCACTATGGCCTTGTGCCATTATTATGACCACAAGTACTTTTAAAAGGCATGTTGTATTTGGCTTTATAAGCCTAAGTGAAGTCATCAGGAGAATGAGGAATAACTTGTTTACAGTTATTTTCACTACATGCGGTGGGTTAAACAAATGCATAACAGAAGTGGGTTTTGACACAAGGGAGCGTTAGTATGAGAACCCTCACGAGTTATAGTTTTTAGACACATACAGAGGCCAGAATCTAGAATGGTGTTTATCCAGCCTGAGGTTTGTGAGGAACCAAGGTTCGAGGCCAGCCTTAAAAGCAAGGTAGTCTACCCTGGAGCCCCCCTCCTGACCTTGATTGGCAGATCTCCAGCACAACTGGCGGTTACCCTCGTATGTAAATGGTGCACTCAACACAGTAAACTACCATGTTTGTAACTGGTTATCTGATAGTATGTTGGATCATGGTTACGTCTGATGTACGACTAATATTATAATGTATTTGTATATGCCACAGCTGCCATTACTGCCACCATGACTGCAACCGTCACTGCCACCATCTCGCCATCAAGAAACCCAGGAAGATTGACACAGTGGTAGTATCCCTGGACTTGTGCCACCATCTCTGCCACCATCCTGGCCCATCACGAACCCATGAAGAGTATGTCAGTGATGGCACCCTCGTCTGATGCCACAATCCCTACCATTTGCGCCTTGCCATCTAGAAACCCAGAGAGAGAATGACAAGTGGCACCCACACCTTGTCCCACTCTCAGTGCCACCATACCAGCCACCCGCCGCCCCCACATCAAGGAACCCAGGAAGACCCTCTTAATGACACTCGTAAGGTGTTATTACCTGGCTAATTACAGACATATTTTAGCGACGCCGCTCACGGCACTCGCCACGCAAATGGCTATCAATGTCCCGTATTTCTGGCCGCTTGACTTCAGTCCCCCAGCAGAGAATGAACAAAGATGTCACTGCGAGTCTCGTACATTCGTGACCCAGGAAGGATGCCGCCCCATAATAACCCAGAGAAATGATCTTATAACGCCGGAACAGGATAACCGCAGTCACTCCGGCCTAAAATAATCCTGGGGTGGAAAAATAAGAAGCAAAAATAGCATTGATAATGAAGATAGACGTGTATTTTTAATTACAAGTCCCGCTAATGCTGAATAAAATATAATTGATAAATAATAACGAAAAAGAAAATGAAAAGTAGAAAAAAAAACGAATTTTTATTATATTTAGTAAATTTATATTTTTTAGTAGCAGCAGAAGACTAAAACTATACATTTTCATCTCAAAGTGATCTCGAGTTATGGGAACACACTTTTAGTAAGACGGCTATTGCATGAATGACCCTCAACGTGTTTCCTCTTTTTTTTTTTTTTTTTTTTTGGGGGTGTCTTTTTACGAAAAAATCTGCCCAGACGTAACTTTTGGCGTGAACTAAAATCGCACAGATCAAGAATCTTTTCAAGAATTCTATTTCATCCAAGCTTTCTGTAAACATGCGAATAAAGACTTTTATTTTAAATAAGGTTTGATTTAATTTGGTTTACACAGACATAAAACCACATATTTAGCCACAAATAAGCAAATAAATAAATCGGTTTCGGCACTTCTGGCAACGTGGAGACAGTAACAAAAATTAGCTTAAAAACTAGTGATGTATCGGATATCCGCATCCGCATCCAAATCCGCGGAACATCCGCACAATTTCTTACATCCGCATCCGTAAAATAAGTAAGACATCCGGATACATATCCGCATCCACGGATATCTAAATTTTCACATCCGATACATCCCTAGTAAAAACTAGGTATCCTTATTATGTAGACGTTTCGTCAGTCAGAAGCTCTATCAACACAACACAGGGACAAAACAGAAGACTGAAGTTAAAAATTGAGGTAATCAGTCCTTCAACGTAGCAGGTGTTCAGTGACGCAGTCTTGACGATTCTGGAGCTCAGGAAGAATTGTTCTTACATATTGGAATCAGATGAGGTGCAGTAGATGAAGACTTTGTCACTGATGGGAGGGGGCTGCCAGTGGAAGTAAGTTATGCCCAAGAGTTGCGCCAGAAGTTAGTAAGTAGGTTAAATGTCCTCACCAAGATTCCATACTGTTGTTGTGTCTAACACTTATCAATGGCACACCATGCCGACAAGTTGAAGAATTAGACACATACAACTGGGTATCTCTCTTATACACCGGTATTGTACTGATAAATCCACTAGTTGGCGTTACGTCAACATAATGAAGACACCCAGTTGTTGTGCACGTATCTAGGTTAGGTAAGGTTCGTCAGGAAACAGGACAAGTCTTTCCTGACGCGGGTCATAGTCATATGATGACCCCCAGCTGGGGCTTTTGGTCATCTAATCGAGGCCTTCCGCTGGCTTACCCCTTCCCCCCCTTTAAAAATTATGCATGATAATAACACGCATCTAGTACTTCAGTTTGTCGGTGTTATATGCTATTGATGTTATGGTCGAGAGTAATTAGGAAACGTTCAGTTATGCAGGAGTATCTTGTGGTTCAAGTTAACGATGAACTTAAACTGTGGAAGCACTGCTGGCTGAGAGGTGACCAGGTGTTGATTGCCAGCTGAGAGGTAACCAAGTATTGAGTGCTAGCTTTGAGGTGACCAGGTGTTGAGTGCTAGCTGAAGTGACCAAATGCTGAAGCTGGCTGAGGAGTGACCAAGTGCTGATGCTTGCTGAGGAGTGACCAAGTGTTGAGTGCTGCAGCAATTGCCAGTATCCAAGCGATATTATTAGTCATGGGGAAGCGCTAAAACAGTAAGAGTCCAACAGCGTTTGGAAAATGAGGAGAGAGACGGTGAGTATAGTTCTCTAGATCAAACACCCTTCACCAGCATCTAAACACCTCAAAGAGTGTTCAAGTGCTCCACATCTGTTCACTTTCATCAATATACATGACCAAACATTGAAGACTTTTTTGAGAATTCGTACACCCTTTTGGTTGCTTGGTAAGTACTTCTCTTAAGCTATATGTCAACTGAAAGATCCAGGGTTCACTTCCCAGGGAGGGTGAAAATTACAGATCTGTCTACCAACAACCGCTGCTCACGTTCAACTAGGTATTATTCGACTATTGAGGCTCGTATTGGGAAGACGAGAGCCTTAAGAAATAAGCCACAATGCTTGACTTGCTTATTACTTTGCACTGCCCGAGTAATTAGTTTATTGAACACCTGCAGCTTATTCTGTGAGAGGTCGCACATAACACAAGATACAACCTCAAAAGATGTGTTATTATTTCTATTAATGAATCCATAAATGAATTTATGGTGCCATCCTGGGTTATTACTTGTGGGGTCAATAAACCAGGAGAAACTCGAAGTCCTCTTCTCCAGTTGGTCCGTCCAATGTTCTTGGGAACGTATCTTAGAAAGCCGAGACGCCTCACTCAGGAAAATCTTGATAAATTGCTCGAATTCCTCAGTATTAGCCTGGGTTGGGCCAGGTTCTCTCACTAATGTTCTCTCTCTCTCTCTGTTGTATCCTCAAAACACGTCGTCCTTAGCTTATCTCTATTTACTGTAAAGCAAGTCATGTGTTCTTAATTAAAAAAAATTGCTTCTTGGTAAGGCAGAAAGTTTTCTCATAATTATATTGCCACACTTGAATTTCTCTGAAGGTCAGCTACTTTAATGTAAATAAAAGACATTTATTATACAGCTGCAGTATGTCAGATTGTGTATATTTGTGTAACTACTTTATTCCAAGCTTATGTTTATATGAACGTCCCTGCAGCCTTTGTTCCAGGACTGTTTCTGTGACAGGTGTCCCTGCACCCCTCACTCCTACCTCGTGTCTCTGAGAGTGTTGTTCCTGGACCCCTCACTCCTACCTCGTGTCTCTGAGAGTGTTGTTCCTGGACCCTTCACTCCTACCTCGTGTCTCTGAGAGTGTTGTTCCTGGACCCTTCACTCCTACCTCGTGTCTCTGAGAGTGTTGTTCCTGGACCCTTCACTCCTACCTCGTGTCTCTGAGAGTGTTGTTCCTGGACCCTTCACTCCTACCTCGTGTCTCTGAGAGTGTTGTTCCTGGACCCTTCACTCCTACCTTGCCTTTCCGTGTTACTGGTGCAACCTTTATTCCATATTTTATTTTCAAGTGTTGGAACTTCACCTTCACTTCCAGCTTGTGTTCCTTTGTCGTCTGTGCACCGTTCACTTCCGGCTTGTGCTCCTTTGTCGTCTGTGCACCGTTCACTTCCAGCTTGTGCTCCTTTGTCGTCTGTGCACCGTTCACTTCCAGCTTGTGCTCCTTTGTCGTCTGTGCACCGTTCACTTCCAGCTTGTGCTCCTTTGTCGTCTGTGCACCGTTCACTTCCAGCTTGTGCTCCTTTGTCGTCTGTGCACCGTTCACTTCCAGCTTGTGCTCCTTTGTCGTTTGTGCACCGCTCACTTCCAGCTTGTGTTTCCATGAGCGTACTGGCACTCACATTCCAAGCTTATGTTGGTGTGAGCAAACTTCAACGATTCAATCCTCACAATGACTCAACTACCTGCAACACTCGGTACAGCAGACGTTCAGCAAATAGACACTGATGGGAAGCTCAGACGAACACGGTTCACTAATCCCTGAGGGGGACAATACCTGCCATATGTTACGTGGGTGTTATGCTTTATCTGTTTCAAATTATTCCATCTATTCTGCTTCCCCATCTGCCAGTTCTGACTTGTAGTCAACATTTTTTTCACTTCACCGCCTCCACAGTCCCGCCTCCCACAGTCGCCGCCTCCCAACAGTCGCCGCTCCAACAGTCCGCCTCACTCCCCTCCACGTCGCCGCCTCCCAACAGTCGCCGCCTCCCAACAGTCGCCGCCTCCCAACAGTCGCCGCCTCCCAACAGTCGCCGCCTCCCAACAGTCGCCGCCTCCAACAGTCGCCGCCTCCCAACAGTCGCCGCCTCCCAACAGTCACCGCCTCCTAACAGTCACCGCCTCCTAACAGTTCGACTTTGCACTCTGGTCATCCATGCACTCTGGGCCTTCTCCTTGAGTGTGTGTGTTGACTTTGTGCAGATATCTCTCCTCCAGTATCCTACAGACTTGTCCTGAATACATGCGCTGAAATGCGCATGTCTTACTATACATGCGCAGAGCATTAATGCCGAGTTTAATAGTAAAAACTTCCTAGATTTGATGACGCCCATGTACACGATACGCAGGAAACACCGCTGGGTCATCAGGCCATTGACGCAGTCCTCATGGACTAACTGAATGACCTGAAGAGAATGGAGGAGAGAATATGGGATCGTGATGCCCATGATGCCCTGTATCTCCTTACAAGGTGTCTTACTCTGCCAAGACTCACTTCCTGAGGTACGCACCCTCTTTAGACAACCCAACACTCAACGAATATGACTGACTCCTGAGATCAATATTTAAGAAGGCACACTGAATCTGTCATTGGAAAATCGGCAATGGGATCAGGCAACTCTTCCAGTGCGACTAGGAGGTATAGGGGTGCGCAAGGCAACACAGGTACCTTTAAATGCATTTCTGTCCTTGTGTGTAGCTTCCAGTGGACTAGTCAAGGAGATTGTCCCCGAACGCTTGAGAAGTGCGGTACTAGCTCAAGACCCCAGGTTCACTGAAGTAACCGTGCGGTGGGACACCCTTGCAGATTCCTTCAGTAGACCAACTCCTCTCAAAGAGCTCAAACAATCCCACTGGGACAAACCGATCATGGAAAAAATCCTAACACAATACTCAACGACGCTTCAGGAAAGGACAAAACTACCCAGGAAGGATGGTAAGCAGATTTTCTGGTACTACACTTGTGCCGCCACATTGACAGACACCTACTTGCCATATTTTGAAGCTGAAGGGGGTGGAGCCAACAGCCACAGGGAGACCTAGCAGACCCCCAAATATGAAGGCTTTCCCCCTTGCTATAACTCCATCCCAGTGGGGTCGGAGACCCTTGGAGTATGGGGCAAGTGTGCTCTAAAGTTCCTCAAAGAGCTGGTTAAAAAACTCATCACAGAATCTAAGGATCACAGAGCGGCCAGCTTCCTCTTTCAAAGACTCGGTGTCGCGACCCAGAGGGTCAATACCTGCAGCATTCTGGGCACGCGGCCCACCGCTGGGGAGCTAGACGAAGTATTCGAGATGTAGGCTCTGAGATGTTATCTACGTTGTTCTACTTCCTATTGTATTTTTGTCAATGTATTTTATCTTTAAATAAAGTCTACATAGAATATAAGGGGTGGTAGGAGAAGACAATATTCAAACAGCTCCGGGAAGAACCTTGAGTTTTTCCTGAAGTAAGTTTATTCTTTTCTCTGAGGATGAGGGGTCCCAGAGGTCGATTCATAGCTCCTGGCCCGGTCTTTTCAATAGCCGCTAATTTTTTAGTTGCAGCTACAGTGATAGTAAAAGACAGACAGGATACAAGGACAATGGCATCAGCAAGTAATAGAGAGGAGAAGGTTTATAAAATACGCAGGAAACAGTGTAATATATAAACAACTAACCTCTTAGGATCTTCAGTAATGTTTGTTTCATCATAAGTGAAAATGTTAGTTGTTGGAACTTTATTTATAATCATATGCTCGAAACCTAGCACAGCATCTTTCTTAAAACGTTTTGACCGAAAATGTTAAAATGACGCGCTAGAAAAGCATATGCCCTGTCCTTGCCAAACAGCTTATCACTAAATTCAGGAATATACCTCTCAATTCTATTCAAATGACCTTAAATGAAGTTGCACTGATTATCTTTAGTAAAAGTTAGGCCAAAATCTCTCTCAAAAAAACTTTTTTTATGGTTGTTTCTTCCTCCTCTTTATGACGAAAAGTTGTCCTCCTGCCAATACAGTCTGGCTCCTCCCAGAATGGATCTGCCGAAGAACTGTCTTCGGAATTCCGTATTTAGCTGCAGGTTTACGGATGGCATTCCATCTCCAATATCATTAAAAGCTTCCTGAAGATCCTCATTTGTTTAATTCTCCTCAAGAGGTAAAGTTTTCCCTTTTATAGTAAAGAACCACTTCTAGAAAATAAGAAATTATCATTTTGAAATAAGTAAAAAAAAAACATACTCAGCGCTTATATAATGTTAATATCCAAACTACTTGTCAAAACTTATTATATTTTTTATAGACTTTACCTCTATGTATTTTATTTGTGGGACAAAATCAGACATACAGCTTCTAAACGTTTTGTTTAACAACCTGGATTGCAATTTGAAAATCTCTATAAATATTACATATAAAATTGTTGATTGAAAGGACACATGTGCCCCTAATGGGACATTTCATTGTGGCAACGTTTCGCTCTCCAGGAGCTTTGTCAAGAAGGTACAAAAAATGTATGGACACAGAGGGTATATATAGGCGTCGAGTGAGGTGTAATAGTTGTAATACTAGTGGTGGGAGTAGTTATTGATATATATATATATATATATATATATATATATATATATATATATATATATATATATATATATATATATATATATATATATAACAACACTGCGACTCGCCGAGGATTCGAACCCATGTCGTTTTGGCCCGACCCAGGGTGAGCGAAACTCACAAATGACGCTCTAACCCACAGGACTACGCAATCCTACAAGAATCACGCACCCAGCAAAGCTAGGTATTTTACCATGATCCTAGGACATACGGTGGTTTGGGTGCCTCTGAGCTAATTTCATTCTACTCTGCTGGGTGCGTCATTCTTGAAGGATTGCGTGGTCCTGTGGGTTAGAGAGTCATGTGTGATTTTCGCTCACCATGGGGCGGGCCAAAACGACATGGGTTCGAAATCCTCGGCTAGTCGCAGTGTTGTTATCTGATTCAGTACCACTTGTTCGTGGTTACAATAATATAATATATATATATATATATATATATATATATATATATATATATATATATATATATATATATATATATATATATATATATATAATATATAATATAATATAATATAATATAATAATATATATTTTTTTCAACAAGTCGGCCGTCTCCCACCGAGGCAGGGTGACCCTAAAAAGAAAGAAAATCCCCAAAAAGAAAATACTTTCATCATCATTCAACACTTTCACCACACTCATACATAATCACTGTCTTTGCAGAGGAGCTCACATACGACAGCTGAGAATAGTCCCTCCCAGCTGTCACTATCTCAGACCCATCCTTTAAAGTGCAGGCATTGTACTTCCCATTTCCAGGACTCAAGTCCAACTAAATCAATTAACTGGTTTCCCTGAATCCCTTCACAAAATGTTACCCTGCTCACACTCCAACAGATCGTCATGTCCCAAAAACCATTCGTCTCCATTCACTCCTATCTAACACGCTCACACATGCTTGTTGGAAGTCCAAGCCCCTCGCCCACAAAACCTCCTTTACCCCTTCCCTCCAACCTTTTCTAGGACGACCCCTACCCCGCCTTCCTTCCCCTACAGATTTATACGCTCTCCAAGTCATTCTACTTTGATCCATTCTCTCTAAATGACCAAACCACCTCAACAACCCCTCTTCAGCCCTCTGACAAATACTTTTAGTAACTCCCCACCTTCTCCTAATTTCCACATTCCGAATTTTCTGCATAATATTTACACCATACATTGCCCTTAGACAGGACATCTCCACTGCCTCCAGCCTCCTCCTCGCTGCAGCATTTGCAACCCTTGCTTCACACCCATATAAGAGTGTTGGTACCACTATACTTTCGTACATTTCATAAATATAATATATATACTGGAAACAAAAATCTCCGACCTCAGGACGATGGAAGGTAGGATGAAAGACATCGATACACATGATGCCTTCTACCTACTCACCAGGTGCCTGTCAATCCCAAAACTTACATACTTCTTGAGATGCTCCCCAGCCTTCAGCAGCCCGAAACTCGAGGAATACGACTCTCTCCTCAAGACCATGCTTGAGAGTGTATTGAATCTTTCCCTCGAAGAGGGACAGTGGTTGCAAGCCTCACTTCCAGTCAGACTTGGGGGGCTGGGAGTACGCAAATCTTCCCAGATTGCCCTACCAGCCTTCTTATCCCCTTCCATAGCATCAAATGAGCTAATAAAACAAATTCTTCCAGACAACCTCAGTGATTCAGCAGGAATACAGGACCCTAGCTACACCAGTGCCATCACTGAATGGGAGACTCTTGCTGCTCCAACACCAAAACCTAGTGAAGAACTGGCCTACAAACAGTCAAGCTGGGACGGCCCCATCGCTGAAAAGATACTTGCCAATATGCTTAGGGCCGTAACATCAGACAGGGAGACTGCCCGTCTCCTAGCTGTGAGTGCACATCACTCTGGGGACTTCCTCCAAACAGTTCCCATTTCGGCCATGGGAACACGCCTGGACCCTAAGACCCTTCGTATTGCAGTGGCTCTGCGCCTTGCTGCCCCTATTCACACGGAATATACGTGTATTTGCAGCGATGCGCAAGCCGACCAATATGGTCTACATGGTCTTAACTGTTCTAAAACCAAGGGTTGGCATGCATGACACAATGAGGTCAACGACATCATAAAGAGAATCCTTGCTACAGCTGGATGCCCAGCTGAGAGAGAGCCTCGATCACTAGCAGCCAACAACGCCCACAACCCAGCAAACCGCCCCGACGGGATCACCATCTATCCTTGGAAGAATGGCAAGCTCTTAGCATGGGACTATACCTGTGTGTCGACACTGGCTGACACCTACATCCATCACAGTGTTGGGCGACAGGGAGGAGCTGCTGACCACAGAGAGGAGTACAAAAGTACAGGGACATAAGCCAACAGTATCAATTTGTCCCAGTGGGATCAGAGACCTTGGGAGCGTGGGAGAAAAAATGCAACCCAACGTTTCCACTCTAAGGACTGAGGATACCAGCTCATCGGCTCGCGTCCGCTTCAGGGGACGCAAGGGAAAAGACCACGTATCATGTTCAGCTGTCTTTTCAAAATGATTCGTCAATTAAGAAACGCATTTATATGTATGTGTCGGTTATAGGATGGTAGGGAGGAATATTCAAATGCTTCGGAGAAATCAAATATTGCTTCCTTGAATTATTTCATTTCTAGGTTCTATAAATCTAATTCTGCATTAGAGTGAAGATTCTATAATATATATATTTGTATATATATATTATAGTAATAGTGAATATTATAATGTTCAGGAAGAAATCAAATATTTTCATAAGCCATTTATCCAACTTCTCTTGGCTATTCTTAATTTGCATAGGGTGGACCTAAAAATATATATATATATATATTATATATATATATATATATATATATATAATATATATATATAATGTGCAATAGTAAATGAGTTAGCAAAACTCATTTAAAATTAAGTCTTTTCTAAAATTTTATCTTGTACGTTTATAGATATATATTTTTTTCATTTATGTTAATGTAAAAAATATTAATTGTGTGTGTAAATAGAAATTTACCAGTAAAAAACTTCTCTTATAAAGACTAAAGCAGCATGGTAGATAATGTTGGAACGTGTCTGGTTTCCACAAGTGCAACTTGAAAACTACAAGTTCACTTTTTTCCTTGTAGTGTACTCGACGGGACGTTTATTGCCGCATCTCCAAAGATGTGTCGCCCGTCCTGTAAATAAAACGCAGCCACCACCTGAATACTGAATGAAAGCTCTTGCCTGGAGCTCCTTGTTTACCTTGGGTCTCTCATTCATGAATGCTTGCTGTGGAATGCCTGCCGTGGAATACCAGGTTTTTTTGTTGGCTTTTGTTGATGTTATTGCGTGTCCCCGTCCTGCTTTTGCGGCAGTCAGTCAACCCAGGCTGACCAAATAGTTTTTTTTTTCCAAAATTTGTTCTTGTGCATTAATAAATATCGATTTGAGAATTAACATACACCAAAAAGTTTATTTTATTCAGTGAAAAAAGCTTTTGATCCTAACTTAACCTTGCTATAGCAAGCAGCGTTTAAAGTTTTTAGTAACGCTGATTTCATCTTAAGAACGTAGTTTTGTTTTGGGGAAATCTTCAGCATCCTGAATCAAAATCTTTTGCTGCACACAGTGTGTTGTGAGTAGTCTGGTCTCCTATATGGTGTTGTGAGTAGTCTGGTCTCCTACATGGTGGTGTGGGTAGTCTGAGCCCTACGTAGTTGTGTTGTAAACAGTTGCAACCCCCTGTGATGGTGTTGAGAATAGTCTCAACCCCACATGACAGTGCCGAGGAGATTTAACACAATTTCGTGTGTACTCTCAACCCCACTTTAAGGTATAGTGTGTATTATGAACCCATTATTATAATACTTTCGAAAGTTTCAATTCAGAGTGAACCATCAGGATTTTAAAAGTCTGATCAAAAACATTCGCATCTCTAAAAAATACCTATGGTATCAAATGAGGTTAAAACCTTTTGTTAAAAAAGAATAAAGTCGTAAACTTCGAGCATAAAATCAAGTCTTTAAACTCTGAATAAAATCAGGTTATTCTTCTTGTACATTAATTAAATTCATTTACTTTTTGTAAAAGCAGTAACGTTTGGAAGTGTGGCAGTAGCAGTGGTGTATAGTAGAAGTGAGATGGAATACAAGACTGGAGGTGTGGAAACATGTAGTTCACGTATGGAAAGAGGTAAGAAGTGTGTAGGTGAAAGATGGATGAGCGAAGATGTGCATGGGTGACGAACTGAGATTTTGAGAACGAAGTGCAATGGTTTACAAGTGAGATACATGGCTGTGAGGGGTGAGTTGTGTGTTGGCGTGAAGTGAAGGCTTGTGAGAATGTAGATGAGAGGTAGTTGAGCAAGGAGTGTGGAAAGGGTGTTAGCCTAAGCTGTAAAGGTTTGAGAGAAGGAAAAAAGTATTGGATTCAGCAGTGGGTGTTTAAGTTGTGGCGCGTGGAAGATCAGAAATAAAATACTATTCACCACTTTTCAAATAGTTCAACAGTAGGCCTAGGAACTATAGCTCTTTAATGTGTTACAAGCATAGAAGCTGTAACGTATCCCAATCAGGCAGGGCTTGATTAGCAGCAAGAACAGAATCTGTGGTTTAATCTATTAAAAATCTGCATCAGGCCCACAAAAGTCTCAAACGTGGCCAGTTAGATATATAACACTTCCAGATCGTCTATTTCAATTCAATCAAAATACCAGAGAAATCTAACTCGACTCTCAAATATTTCAAGGTTAGTAACAGGAAAAAAAACTAGTATCTAGCAGCAGGATCAGCAGCTGGATCACGATGTCCTCAAAAGAACCAGGAACCAAATCCCAACTTTCTTACATATATCAACGTTAGCATCTGGAAAAGAAGCTGCAGTCAGTCACAGACTAGGAAGTCAAAGTCTTATAATACAGTAAGATATACAAGTAGAATATCAAAAGATCAAAAGCTGAGTAGCTTCAAAAGGCTCAAGTACCAGAGCTCAACTCACTTAAATATTTCCAGGTTTGCAGCCGAGCTAAAACATGAAGCTCAATTTTAGAAATACTTTGAGGAATACGAAGAATATGGCACAGTGCAGGCAGGTGTCAAGTACCATGGCACAGTGCAGGCAGGTGTCAAGTACCATGACACAGTGCAGGCAGGTGTCAAGTACCATGACACAGTGCAGGCAGGTGTCAAGTACCATGACACAGTGCAGGCAGGTGTCAAGTACCATGGCACAGTGCAGGCAGGTGTCAAGTACCATGACACAGTGCAGGCAGGTGTCAAGTACCATGACACAGTGCAGGCAGGACAGTGAGGCAGGTGTCAAGTACCATGGCACAGTGCAGGCAGGTGTCAAGTACCATGCACAGTGCAGGCAGGTGTCAAGAATACAGTGACACAGTGCAAGGCAGGGTGTCAAGTCCATGCACAGTGCAGGCAGGTGTCAAGTACCATGCACAGTGCAGGCAGGTGTCAAGTACCATGCACAGTGCAGGCAGGTGTCAAGTACCATGCACAGTGCAGGGGTGTCAGCCATGCACAGTGCAGGTGTCAAGTACCATGCACAGTGCAGGCAGGTGTCAAGTACCATGCACAGTGCAGGCAGTGTCAGCATGACAGTGCAGCAGTGTCAATACCATGACAGGCAGGCAGGTGTCAATACCATGACACAGTGCAGGCAGGTGTCAAGACTCATGCAGCAAAATGAGGCAGGTGCAACCATGACAGTGCAGGCAGGTGTCAAGTACCATGACACAGTGCAGGCAGGTGTCAAGACCAGACAGTGCAGGCAGGTGTCAAGTCCATGACACAGTGCAGGCAGGTGTCAGCATGCACAGTGCAGGCAGGTGTCAAGTACATGACACAGTGCAGAGGTGTCAAGTACCATGCACAGTGCAGGCAGGTGTCAAGACCATGGCACAGTGCAGGCAGGTGTCAAGTACCATGACACAGTGCAGGCAGGTGTCAAGTACCATGGCACAGTGCAGGCAGGTGTCAAGTACCATGGCACAGTGCAGGCAGGTGTCAAGTACCATGACACAGTGCAGGCAGGTGTCAAGTACCATGCCACAGTGCAGGCAGGTGTCAAGTACCATGCCACAGTGCAGGCAGGTGTTAAGTATCATGACACAGTGCAGGCAGGTGTCAAGTATCATGACACAGTGCAGGCAGGTGTCAAGTACCATGACACAGTGCAGACAGGTGTCAAGTACCATGCCACAGTGCAGGCAGGTGTTAAGTATCATGACAAAGTGCAGGCAGGTGTCAAGTACCATGACACAGTGCAGGCAGGTGTCAACTACTATGACAGTGCAGGGAGGTGTCAACTACCATGACAGTGCAGGGAGGTGTCAACTACCATGACACAGTACAGGTAGGTGTCAACTACCATGACACAATACAGGTAGGTGTCAACTAACATGACACAGTACAGGTAGATGTCAAGTACCATGGCACAGTGCAGGCAGGTGTCAAGTATCATGACACAGTGCAGGCAGGTGTCAAGTACCATGGCACAGTGCAGGCAGGTGTCAAGTACCATGGCACAGTGCAGGCAGGTGTCAAGTACCATGACACAGTGCAGGCAGGTGTCAAGTACCATGACACAGTGCAGGCAGGTGTCAAGTACCATGACACAGTGCAGGCAGGTGTCAAGTACCATGACACAGTGCAGGCAGGTGTCAAGTACCATGACACAGTGCAGGCAGGTGTCAACTACTATGACAGTGCAGGGAGGTGTCAACTACCATGACAGTGCAGGGAGGTGTCAACTACCATGACACAGTACACGTAGGTGTCAACTACCATGACACAGTACAGGTAGGTGTCAACTAACATGACACAGTACAGGTAGGTGTCAACTAACATGACACAGTACAGGTAGATGTCAAGTACCATGGCACAGTGCAGGCAGGTGTCAAGTATCATGACACAGTGCAGGCAGGTGTCAAGTACCATGGCACAGTGCAGGCAGGTGTCAAGTACCATGGCACAGTGCAGGCAGGTGTCAAGTACCATGACACAGTGCAGGCAGGTGTCAAGTACCATGACACAGTGCAGGCAGGTGTCAAGTACCATGACACAGTGAAGGCAGGTGTCAAGTACCATGAAACAGTGAAGGCAAGTGTCAAGTACCATGGCACAGTGCAGGCAGGTGTCAAGTACGATGACACAGTGCAGGCAGGTGTCAAGTACCATGACACAGTGCAGGCAGGTGTCAAATACCATGGCAAAATGCAGGGAGGTGTCAAGTACCATGACACAGTGCAGGCAGGTGTCAAGTACCATGGCACAGTGCAGGCAGGTGTCAAGTACCATGGCACAGTGCAGGCAGGTGTCAAGTACCATGACACAGTGCAGGCAGGTGTCAAGTACCATAAAACAGTGCAGGCAGGTGTCAAGTACCATGCCACAGTGCAGGCAGGTGTTAAGTATCATGACACAGTGCAGACAGGTGTCAAGTATCATGACACAGTGCAGGCATGTGTCAAATACCATGGCACAGTGCAGGCAGGTGTCAAGTACCATGGCACAGTGCATGCAGGTGTCAAGTACTATGGCACAGTGCAGGCAGGTGTCAAGTACCATGACACAGTGCAGGCAGGTGTCAAGTACCATGACACAGTGCAGGCAGGTGTCAAGTACCATGACACAGTGCAGGCAGGTGTCAAGTACCATGACAGTGCAGGCAGGTGTCAAGTACCATGACACAGTGCAGGCATGTGTCAATTACCATGACACAGTGCAGGCAGGTGTCAAGTACCATGACACAGTGCAGGCAGGTGTCAAGTACCATGACACAGTGCAGGCAGGTGTCAAGTACCATGACACAGTGCAGGCAGGTGTCAAGTATCATGACACAGTGCAGGCAGGTGTCAAGTACCATGACACAGTGCAGGCAGGTGTCAAGTACCATGACACAGTGCAGGAAGGTATCAAGTACCATGACACAGTGCAGGCAGGTGTCAAGTACCATGACACAGTGCAGGCAGGTGTCAACTACTAACACAGTGCAGGGAGGTGTCAACTACCATGACAGTGCAGGGAGGTGTCAACTACCATGACAGTGCAGGGAGGTGTCAACTACCATGACAGTGCAGGGAGGTGTCAACTACCATGACAGTGCAGGTAGGTGTCAACTACCATGACAGTGCAGGTAGGTGTCAACTACCATGACAGTGCAGGTAGGTGTCAACTACCATGACAGTGCAGGTAGGTGTCAACTACCATGACAGTGCAGGTAGGTGTCAACTACCATGACAGTGCAGGTAGGTGTCAACTACCATGACAGTGCAGGTAGGTGTCAACTACCATGACAGTGCAGGTAGGTGTCAACTACCATGACAGTGCAGGGAGGTGTCAACTACCATGACACAATACAGGTAGGTGTCAACTACCATGACACAGTACAGGTAGGTGTCAACTAACATGACACAGTACAGGTAGGTGTCAACTACCATGACACAGTACAGGTAGGTGTCAACTACTATGACACAGTACAGGTAGGTGTCAACTACCATGACAAGTACAGGCAGGTGTCAACTACTATGCACAGTACAGGTAGGTGTCAACTACCATGACACAGTACAGGTAGGTGTCAACTACCATGACAGTGCAGGCAGGTGTCAAGTACCATGACACAGTACAGGTAGGTGTCAACTACCATGACAGTGCAGGCAGGTGTCAACTACTATGACACAGTACAGGTAGGTTTCAACTACCATGACACAGTACAGGAGGTGATATAGAGACAGACGTCAATACTCTCGCAAAACTTACACACACACACACACACACACACACACACACCACGCTAAAGATCAATTATCTTATTTATCATTAGAGAAATACTGGAAACTCTCTTTACGATATAGAAATGTTTAAAAGAAAGTGAAGCACACTGATAAAAAGCTTCACAAGTTTCACTGAATAACAACATAAGTCTAAAGCTTACAATTAGCTAAGGTGGAGGCTAGATGCACTGCCCGTCGTATATTATATATATTTGGTTGAGTGAAGCGAGCCAGCAGTGTGGCACTAGTGTGGCACTAATTGGGAAGGAGGCAGTGTGGAGGACACACTGGAGGAGCCTGGCTGTGTGACTCTGCATACACTCTCAGGGAACCAGCTCCCTCCCTCCCACCCCAGTATTTGCACTCTAATAACAAGGCCACCACCTCGATGGATGACGCCGTCTCACAACTGAAAGGCTCGGGGTTGAATCACCAAGCGAGGCGATGGGTGGAGAGCCGATGTTCACATAGTTATAAATAGGTTTCTTTTGTTAAATGGATCTTGTGGTTCGCATCCTGGAAGAAAAGAACCTATTGGTCCCATTGAGAAAGAAACCACAAAACTTGGTTTTCTTGGGTTATTAACCTGGAGTAATTATTTTATATTCATCTTTATCGTCGTTTTCATCATTTTTTTCACCATTTATCATTTTTACTTTCTTCAACATCTTCATCTCCGGCTCTGTCGTCTTTTCATCTTCGGCTTCGTATGTCATTGTCTAGTGTAACTTATTTTAGTGTGTGTGTGTAATCACCTATTTGTGATTGCAGGGGTCGAGACTCAGTTCCTGGCCCCACCTCTTCACTGATCGCTACTAGGTCCTCTCTTTCCCTGCTCCTGAACTTTATCATACCTCGTCTTAAAGCTATGTATGGTTCCTGCCTCCAGTACCTCACTTGCCAGACTATTCCACTTCCTGACAACTCTGTGACTGAAGAAATACTTCCTAACATCCCTTTCACTTATAGGAGTCTTCAACTTCCAATTGTGACCCCTTGTTTCTGTGTCCCCTCTCTGGAACATCCTGTCTCTGTTCACCTTATCTATTCCTCGCAGTATTTTGTATGTCGTTATCATGTCTTCCCTAACCCTCCTGTCCTCTAGTGTCGTCAGGCCGATTTCCCTTAACCTTTCTTCGTAGGACATTCCCCTTATCGCTGAAACTAGCCTTGTTGAAAACCTTTGCACTTTCTCTAATTTCTTGACGTGCTTGACCAGATGTGGGTTCCAAACTGGTGCAGCATACTCCAATATGGACCTGACGTACACGGTGTAAAGAGTCTTGAACGATTCCTTATTGAGGTATCGGAACGCTATTCTCAGGTTTGCCAGGCGTCCATATGCTGAAGCAGTTATCTGGTTGATGTACTCACCTAGTTGTGGTTCCAGAATTCGAGTCACAGCTCCTGGCCCTGCCTCTTCGTTGGCCGCAACTAGGTCACTATTCCCGCTCCATGAGCTTTATCATAACTCTTCTTAAAGCTATGTATGGATCCTGCTTCCACTACATCACTTCCCAGACTATTCCACTTCCCGACAACTCTGAGTCTTCAACTTCCAACTGTGACCCCTTGTTGCTGTGTCCCATCTCTGGAACATCCTGTCTCTGTCCACCTTGTCAATTTCTCTCAGTATTTTGTATGTCGTAAACATTTGTGCGCCTCAGGAGATGTGCTCGGTATTATACTCACCCCAAGATCCTTTTCCTTGAGTGAGATTTGCAGTCTTTGGCCACCTAGCTAATACTCTGTCTGTGGTCTTCTTTCCCCTTCTCCGATCTTCATGGTGGGGTTAAATTCGAGGAGCCAGTTTCTGGACCACGCGTCCAGCTTGTCCAGTCTCTCTGTAGTCCTGCCTGATCCTCATCCGATTTAATTCTCCTCATTAACATCACATCATCTGCAATCAGACACACTTCTAAGTCTATCCCTTCAGTCATGTCATTCACATATACCAAAAATAGCACTGGTCCTAGGACTGACCCCTGTGGAAAACCGCTTGTCACAGGCGCCCACTCTGACACCTCGTCACGTACTATGATTCGTTGTTGCCTCCCTGTCAGGTATTCTCTGATCCATTGCAGTGCCCTGATCCTCTAGCTTTTGCACTAATCTCTTGTAAGGAACTGTGTCGAAAACCTTCTTGCAGTCAAAGAAAATGCAATCTACCCACCCTCTCTCTCGTCTCTTACTTCCGTTACCTTGTCATAAAACTCCAGTAGGTTTTTGACATAAGATTTACCTTCCATGAATTCGTGTTGGTTGTCGTTCATAAGTTTGTTCCGTTCTAGGTGCTCACCATTCTCCTCCTGTGTGTGTGTGTGTGTGTGTGTGTGTGTGTGTATGTGTGTGTGTGTGTGTGTGTGTGTGTGTGTGTGTGTGTGTGTGTGTGTGTGTGTATGTGTGTGTGTGTGTGTGTGTGTGTGTACTCACCTAGTTGTGGTTGCCTCTTCACTGGTCTCTACTAGATCATTCTTCCTGTTCCATGAGCTTTATCATACCTCATCTTAAAACTATGTATGGTTCCTGCCTCCACTACATCACTTGCCAGACTATTCCACTTCCTGACATCTCTGTGACTGAAGAAATACTTCCTAACGTCCCTTTGACTCATCTGAGTCTTCAACTTCCAATTGTGACCCCTTGTTGCTGTGTCCCATCTCTGGAACATCCTGTCTGTCAACCTTATCTATTCCTCGCAGTATTTTGTATGTCATTATCATGTCTCCCTAACCCTCCTGTCCTCCAGTGTCGTCAGGCAGATTTCCCTGTGTGTGTGTGTGTGTGTGTGTGTGTGTGTACTCACCTAGTTGTACTCACCTAGTTGTGGTTGCAGGGGTCGAATCAAAGCTCCTAGCCCCGCCTCTTCACTGGCCGCTACTGGGTCACTCTCCCTGCGCCATGAGCTTTATCATACCTATGCTTAAAGCTATGTATAGAGCCTGCCTCCACTACATCGCTTCCTAAACTATTCCACTTCCCGACAACTCTGTGACTGAAGAAATACTTCCTAACATCTCTGTGATTCTTCTGAGTCTTCAACTTCCAACTGTGTCCCCTTGTTGTTGTGTCCCATCTCTGGAACATTCTGTCTCTGTCCACTTTGTCAATTCCTCTCAGTATCTTATATGTTGTTATCATGTGTCCCCTATCTCTCCTGTCCTCCAGTGTCGTCAGGTCGATTTCCCTTAACCTCCCCCTCTTAGGACATACCCCTTAGCTCCGGGACTAGTCTTGTTGCAAACCTTTGCACTTTCTCGAGCTTCTTCACATGTTTGGCAAAGGTGTGGGTTCCAAACTGGTGCTGCATACTCCAGTATGGGCCTAACGTACACAGTGTACAGGGTCCTGAACGATTCTTTATTAAGATGTCGGAATGCTGTTCTTAGGTTTGCTAGGCGCCCATATGCTGCAGCAGTTATTTGGTTGATGTGCGCCTCAGGAGATGTTCCTGGTGTTATACTCACCCCAAGATCTTTTTCCTTGATTGAGGTTTGCAGTCTCTGGCCCCCTAGGCTGTACTCCGTCTGCGGTCTTCTTTGCCCTTCCCCAATCTTCATGACTTTGCACTTGGTGGGGTTGAACTCCAGGAGCCAATTGCTGGACCAGGCTTGCAGCCTGTCCAGATCCCTTTGTAGTTCTGCCTGGTCCTCGTCCGATTGAATTCTTCTCATCAACTTCACATCATCTGCAAACAGGGACACTTCGGAGTCTATTCCTTCGATCATGTCGTTCACAAATACCAGAAACAGCACTGGTCCCAGGACTGACCCCTTTGGAACCTCGCTCGTCAGCGGCGCCCACTCTGACACCTCGCAACGTACCATGACTCGCTGCTGTCTTCCTGACAGGTATTCCCTGATCCAATGTAGTGCCTTCCCTGTTACCCCTGCCTGGTCCTCCAGCTTCTGCACTAATCTCTTGTGTGGAACTGTGTCAAACGCCTTCTTACAATCCAAGAATATGCAATCTACCCACCCCTCTCTCTCTTGCCTTATTGCTGTCACCCTGTCGTAGAACTCCAGTAGGTTTGTGACACAGGATTTCCCGTCCCTGAAACCGTGTTGGCCGTCGTTGATAAGCTCATTCCTTTCTAGGTGCTCATCCACTCTTCTCCTGACTATCTTCTCCATGACCTTGCATACTGTACATGTCAGTGACACTGGTCTGTAGTTTAGTGCTACGTTCCTGTCTCCTTTTCTAAAAATTGGAACTACATTTGCTGTCTTCCAAACCTCAGGTAGTTGCCCTGTTTCGATAGATGTGTTGAAGATCGTTGTTAGGGGTACACATAGCTCCTCTGCTCCCTCTCTCAGGACCCATGGAGAGATGTTATCTGGCCCCATCGCCTTTGAGGTATCTAGCTCGCTTAGTAGCCTCTTCACTTCCTCCTCTTTTGTGTGTATTGTGTCCAGCACTTGATGGTGTACCCTACCTCTCCTCCTTTCTGGAGGTCCTTCTATCTCCTCTGTGAACACCTCTTTGAATCTCATGTTGAGCTCCTCACACACTTCCCGGTCATTTCTTGTGACCTCCTCCTACCTTCCTCAGCCTGATCACCTGGTCCTTGACTGTTGTTCTCCTCCTGATGTGGCTGTACAGCAGCTTTGGGTCAGATTTGACTTTCGCTACTATGTCATTCTCGTACTGTCTTTGAGCCTCCCTTCTGATCTGTGCATATTCATTTCTGGCTCTACGACTGCTCTCCTTATTCTCCGGGGTTCTTTGCCTTCTGTACCTCTTCCATTCCCTTGCACACTTGGTTTTGGCTTCCCTGCACCTTTGAGTGAACCATGGGCTCATCCTGGCTTTTTCGCTTCTCCTGTTACCCATGGGTATAAACCTCTTCTCAGCTTCCTTGCAAATTGTTGTCATATATTCCATCATCTCGTCTACTGACTTCCCTGCCATCTCTCTGTCCCACTGAACTCCGTGCAGGAAGTTCCTCATGCCCACATAGTCACCTTTCTTGTAGTTTGGCTTCATTTGTGCAGCCCTTCCTGCTTCCCCCTCCACTTGTAACTCTACTATGTATTCGAAACTTAGAACCATATGATCACTGGCCCCAAGGGGGCTTTCATGTGTGATGTCCTCAATATCTGCACTACTCAGGGTGAATACTAGGTCCAGTCTCGCTGGTTCGTCATTTCCTCTCTCTCTGGTAGTGTCCCTTACGTGTTGGTACATGAGATTTTCCAGTACCACCTCCAGCATCTTAGCCCTCCACGTTTCTTGGCCCCCATGTGGCTCTAAGTTCTCCAAATCAATTTCCTTATGGTTGAAGTCACCCATGATCAGTAGCTTCGCCCTGCTCGCATGAGCCCTTCTGCCCACTTCTGCCAGTGTGTCAATCATCGCTCTGTTACTCTAATCATACTCTTGCGTGTGTGCTGTGTGTGTGTGTGTGTGTGTGTGTGTGTGTGTGTGTGTGTGTTTAAATATATGTAATCCATTAGATTTTCATTCTCAATTTTCTCCAATTATCTCAGTTTTCATCTATGAGTTTTCCAGTGTTATCAACAAGTAATTTAAAGCAGAAATTCACTTATTTACTGATATCCAAATTATTTTAATCCTTAAAACTGGGATTAATTGCCTCAGTTCATATACACACAGATATACCTGAGTATATACAGAGATAAACCTTAATGTATATATAGATACACATCTCAGGTGAGGAGGGAGCGGGGAAGTGGGGATAAGCCAAGAATATCGCCGGAGATAAGTGTCTCCAGTCGTGGAACTCCTCAGGGGAGGCTCCTTGATGCTGGTGAGGGGCTCTTGATCTAGCCAACTGTATCTGTGCTCGAATTCCCTGAATTAGGCCGGAATACCTTCCATCCCCTCCTCTCCCTCATGTGCTGTATAATCTCTACGGGTTTAGCACTCCCCTATGATAATAATAACAACAATTCAGTCGTAGAAACAGAACCAGGAAATCCACACAGATAAAAATAGTGAAGAAAGAGACTGTATATTTACATGTACGATCTCCGTGTGTATATACACAGATATTCATCTCAATACACATACAGTGAATGCTGCAAAAAAATGTTACTAAACATTTTAATGAGGTGTTCAGCGTTCCTGCATGTATTTCTTTCTTCCAGAATCTCTTCCAGCATCTCTTCCAGCATCTCTTCCAGCATCTCTTCCAGCATCTCTTCCAGCATCTCTTCCAGCATCTCTTCCAGCATCTCTTCCAGCATCTCTTCCAGCATCTCTTCCAGCATCTCTTCCAGCATCTCTTCCAGCATCTCTTCCAGCATCTCTTCAGCATCTTTAGCATCTCTTCAGCATCTCTTCCAGCATCTCTTCCAGCATCTCTTCCAGCATCTCTTCCAGCATCTCTTCCAGCATCTCTTCCAGCATCTCTTCCAGCATCTCTTCCAGCATCTCTTCCAGCATCTCTTCCAGCATCTCTTCCAGCATCTCTTCCAGCATCTCTTCCAGCATCTCATGGAAGAGCATTATCCTCTATTAGCTGCGCGACAGCACGATGACGCAGCAGCCAATCAAGTGCCTCACACATTCTCTGCATTGACGATTACAGTATTTATTCTTTTTGTTTTTGTTAAGACGAGTCGTGTATTTATTCCACTTGTGTGCCTAGGTGTGGAAACTGGAATTACGCCAGTGATTGATACCGGTAGCACTGCGCGATACATCACTGTTCTATACGCCACTGCTCGATACGTGACTGTTCTATACGCCACTGCTCGAACGTGACTGTTCTATACGCCACTGCTCGATACGTGACTGTTCTATACGCCACTGCTCGATACATCACTGTTATATACGCCACTGATCGATACATCCCTGTTCTATACGCCACTGCTCGATACGTGACTGTTCTATACGCCACTGCTCGATACGTGACTGTTCTATACGCCACTACTCGATACGTCACTGTTCTATACGCCACTGTTCGATACGTGACTGTTCTATACGCCACTGCTCGATACGTCACTGTTCTATACGCCACTACTCGATACGTCACTGTTCTATACGCCACTGCTCGATACGTCACTGTTCTATACGCCACTGCTCGATACGTCACTGCTCTATACGCCACTGCTCGATACGTCACTGCTCTATACGCCACTACTCGATACGTCACTGTTCTATACGCCACTACTCGATACGTCACTGTTCTATACGCCACTACTCGATACGTCACTGTTTTATACGCCACTGCTCGATACGTGACTGTTCTATACGCCACTGTTCGATACGTCACTGTTCTATACGCCACTACTCGATACATCACTGTTCTATACGCCACTGCTCGATACGTCACTGTTCTATACGCCACTGCTCTATACGTGACTGTTCTATACGCCACTACTCGATACGTGACTGTTCTATACGCCACTACTCGATACGTGACTGTTCTATACGCCACTACTCGATACGTGACTGTTCTATACGCCACTACTCGATACGTGACTGTTCTATACGCCACTACTCGATACGTGACTGTTCTATACGCCACTACTCGATACGTCACTGTTCTATACGCCACTACTCGATACGTGACTGTTCTATACGCTACTACTCGATACGTCACTGTTCCATACGCCACTACTCGATACGCCACTGTTCGATAGCTGTGTATATGTTAAAATTCATACAAGTATACATACGTTAGCACGATAGATTGTGAGAAGACACATGTACACTCAAGACATATATTGAATGAGATGTTTCGCCACGTGTCTAAAAATTGATAAAGCCACGAGTGGCGAGAACATCTTTATTGTGTCTCTTATTCCTACCATTTTGAAATTCACTCCACTCAAAGAAACTGAGGAATATGTGAAGCTGTCGCAAAGTAATTTAGAATTATTTTAACCTTGTTAGTTTCTTTGTCTAAGATGATCTGTACCTTTATGATTCAGAGCTCCGCTCATAAGCGAGGTGATGCAGGTTCGATTTCCGGCTTTTTATACATGAAAAATACTTTCGGTTTATACATATTAATAGAGACGATTTATACATATAAGTATGTGTTATTTATGCATGTAACTATACATATGGTCAAATCTCCTTACCGAAGGAAAGGTAAATAAGTATTTGGGTGTTAAACGACAGTCGTGGGCGGCATCCTGGGAGGGGGTTGGGGGATTGGAATGGTGTATTGTTGACAGTGATACAAGTTGCAGAACAAGCTTTAAGTGGTACCACCTCCAGGTGCCACAAAGCATAAAATTTTCAGCGCTGGTGTACTGTAACTTGGTAAACGTTTAAACAATTATTGGTATGCGTGGGTATATACCTTTGATATACCTTTCATGAGTTCCGAGAGCTTTTCTACTTCTTGAGCCCGGCCATGGGCCAGGCTTGTCTGGTACTTGCCTGGTCAACTAGGCTGTTGTTGTTGGTGGCCAGCAGCCCCACATATCCATCACAGCCCGGCTGATTTGGCATCTGGTGAAGATATTTATCCAGTTTCTCCTTGAAAACTTCTTTCTACACTTGTCTCATGTTTCTAATATCTTCTGGTAAGATGTTGAATAATCTGGCAAAAACTCTGGGAAACTACACAGACCCAGAAGTGATTTTGATTTCTGTGGAATAATTTGAAAAAACCTCTTCTGATCAGCTTCAAACTTTTGCCACCGATACATCCTACTTAGAAAAAGATTTGGCTCGTTATTAGAGTGTATAAGTGCCAAATAGCTAGTTTGATTTTTTTAAATAGTTTGGCATTATCTTCTATAAAATACCTAAAGAATGCCTCATCAGATAGCATGTATCTTTAACAGATGATGCATCTTATAAGAACTGTTATTGTCAAGAAGATTAAACCCTGAAAGAGCTATTTTGCTATTTTAGCAATATAGTTAAAAATAATCAGCAAACTGGCCATATCCCACCGAGGAAGGGAGACCTAAACAGAAAACCGAAAGTTTCTCTTTTTAAAGTTAGTAATTTGTACAGGAGAAGGGGGTTACTAGCCCCTTGCTCCCGGCATTTTAGTCGCCTCTTATGACAAGCATGGCTTACGGAGGAAGAATTCTGTTCTGCTTCCCATGGAGAAGTTAAAAAATATCTGGATTTATTGGTTTCAGTGCATAAACTGCATAATGCATTTGAGCTCCGCTTCGGATTTTTACTTATAGTGTCATTTGCTTAAAGGAATGTCTATTATTTTTGCTGCTTTTAAGTTAAAATTTGCCATTAAAAAAATTGTCCCATTGCTTTCCTTGCAATAACTAGAAAATGTCTATTCAGATCATCGCCAAACTTTCAAAAATAGTATATCTTTCATAGGTTCAGGTCTATGTGGTGACAATTTATTAATTTTATGGAGGAAAAAGTGAAAATTAGAATAATTGTTTCTGTGCAATATCTTTTGAAGTCTTTCCTGATCAGCTTCATTCCCTCAACTCTGAAGTGTTTTCAGTTTCAATTCAACTCCTGAAATTTACGAAACTTACCTCTGTCAGACTTGCTACTAGTTTCTTTGAAAAGAATATTCTTTTTTGTGAATTTGGAGAGAAATTAGAATAGAACATAATATTTAAAAAAATAAAACTGAAAATAATGAGAACTTCTTATTTTATGAAGCTTTCAAATTTGACAGATATAAAAAAAATAAAGTAGATACCCATTAAAAACAACACATGATTTCTATAATTATATTACTGCAGTTTGGAGAACCGTTTACTAACGCATTTGTAGTATTAAGAGTTTTGTCTGATATATATTTCAGGATCGGTTCGTCTATAAAATATACATACAAGCACAGCACCGTGTGTTTTAGAGTTTTGATTTTGTGTGCTACTGGGTTGAGTTCCAGGTCTTGGCCCACTTAATATTTACGGTTCCTTAGAGCTTTGAGGGTTAACTTACAGGCGCTAAACGCTGTTCTTAGCCTGTCAATTCCACTTTTTAAAACACGTTAATTTGCAAATATTATCTGCACCTTTGTAAAGTTAGTCTCAAGTGACTATCAGTTTGTTAAAAAAAATAGCTTGTGGGGGAAATGCGCCAGAGAATTATAGCTGGAAACTCAAGACAGGACTACAAGTTATGATTTGTGTATTTCGTGCAAAAATATCCAACAAAATCCACGAAAAATACTGCATGAGCGCTTCCGTACGTTCACACACACGTCTTCAGAAGAACTAGAAAGAATCAAGAGTACGTTATATAGATTAAGAGTAGATACCCAAGTAAAGTGTCTGAGTATGGTATTTAAAGATTAGTTCTCATTCTAGGCGTGTTATTATATATATTTATTGGGGGTTATTATACTTTCAAAGCAATAAAATTAAGTACTACAGTTGCTTATTTTATTACATGTCATTGTGTTAATGTTAATATTTTCCCCTCATATGGTTGAATAGAAGCTCCCATGCAAACGTTCACAGGAGTAGGCTCGATCCACACCCTTCAACCATAACAAATTAGTTCAGGTTGGATGTGGGATGCATAGTAAACTACTGCTGTCACAGCAATATTTAATTCTTATCAGGAGGATTTGTAAGGACATAAATTGGGAGCTCTATTCGAGATTAAATCAATTGAAACATTGAATTAGAAGAAAATATTGAAGAACAGTTTAAATCAAGTGTTCTCTGGAACATAGATTAAGGTAACTCTGGCATATCACATTGATCAGATGGGAAGTAGATTCCATGTATTCTTTAACTGAGATATTTAATATTCACCATCTGTGACAATATACATAAGATGTGATAAATGGTACTTTCTTCAAGACTGATGAACTGAACACATCGATTTCAGGCTGAGGGACTGATTACCTCATACTCCTCCTGTTTTCCATCGTTCTTCTTTGTATTGGACTGATGAAGTCACTGTGGGGCGAAACGTTTCCTCAATAAAAATTTCCAAATGTGGCACAAGTGTCTCATTCTTCCACGTCAGTCGTTATAGGAAACTGTCTCTGTATAATTTGACGGATAAGACATGTATACTTAAATTATATTGCCATGGAATCTTGGTATAGAGGAAATCTTCATCTCGGTTGCCCGCCTCTGACCCAGCTCTTGCATGCAAGAAGCTCTCACTACCGAGTCCCTCACTCTTGTGATAAAGACTTAGATTGCTGCACCTCTTCTGGGACCCGGGTATATACGTGGGCAGATAGGACCTTCAGGAGTAATGGGCGCGAGGTTGAAATAAATGTTGATGGAAAGACTGATAAAGAAAGAGTGTGTTTAGGACACAAGAGGAATTCAAAATTAAAATGTAAGAGAAAGAAACAAACAGTAAAGAATTAAAAAATCGAATATTAAAAAGCAAGTGATATAAAATACCATATGTTATATTTATATACTGAATTAAATATAAATATATAAATATATAAAATAAAATATATATATATGTCGTGCCGAATAGGTAAAATTATTCAATTAGCAAGAACTTATTTAAAATTAAGTCGAATCTAAAATTTTCTCTTATACGTTTAAAGATATATTTTTTTATGTTAAAGTAAAAATTAATAATTTTGTTCCAAAAGAACCTGAGTAAACTTACCTAACCTTATTATAACTAGAGCAATTTAATTTAGTCTAATACAACTAAATATATTTTACATAAGTTTACAATAATTTAATAATAAACAAACACAATGATTTTTTTTTTTCGTTAGCCTCAGAATGATCTAAGTGAAATTATTGCATACACAAATTTTCGCTTGCCTGAGAGAGAGATAGATAGAGAGAGAGAGAGAGAGAGAGAGAGAGAGAGAGAGAGAGAGAGAGAGAGAGAGAGAGACGCTAGTTGGTGTACCATAGGAAAATGTGACGCCGAAGAAAAGCTAATTTCATAGAAAAACAAGGCTAAAAACAATAGGTGAGTGAACATATAAGTAAGAGTCATGAATCACAGACATCACTTGTCAGGTGACGTCTCTTACTAAACTGAAATAAGCCAAGTGGCAAAATTAAGCATATTACTTTTTTTCAACAGGATGAAAATTCTACTTTGCTGAAAGAATAAGAGATTTGAGAAATATCTCTATTTCTCAATACAAACTAAATAATACCCTGGGAAGCTTAGGGTCATCTCAGCTCAGGACGAAACGTTCACAACATTTCATAGAAGGTTGTTGCAATTCACTTGGCTCTGCAACGGACAGAATATTCAGAGAGATCAGACTAAATATTCTCTGATTTATAAGTGAAAGTTTAGGAAGAGGTGAAAATCAGGTGTGACATCCAAGAATGCATTGCTATCCCGGAGAGAATTAATATCCCAGGATAAGCCAAAGTGGAAATCAAATGTAACATCAAATAATTTATTACTATCCCGGTTGGATTAATATTTCAGGATAACTCAAGAAATCACCTTTTCTGGAAGTGAGCCACCGCAGCTGACTCCTGGGTGTCACCTGCTTGGTGCCAAGGCTAGCCAGGTGTCACCTGCTTGGTGCCAAGGCTAACCAGGTGTCATCTGCTTGGTGCCAAGGCTAACTAGGTGTCATCTGCTTGGTGCCAAGGCTAACCAGGTGTCATCTGCTTGGTGCCAAGGCTAACCAGGTACATTTTATCAACATTTCTATTAGAAAATTTCAGGGAGTTATTAAATCCTGAGGTAAAATAACAATTATAACAGCATACCCGAATATTAATAATCATTATCGTGATTATCACTATTTAATAACATTAAAAGATAAAAGCAGAAACTTCGCCAAATTGGCTCTCCAATCAGTGATGTAATTATTGCGGCCACAAAAAAATAATTGGACTGCTGAACTAATTGACCTTCCAGTCCCGGCTTTATATATTGGCGCCAGATGAGAAAAGCGCTGGGGTGAAAATATTTAAAATAATATCGTAGATATCGTAATTGTTCAAAATGTTTTCATTATAAAGAAACTCGCCTGTGAACGAAGCATTAAGGTGAACATGAACCTCGTGAATCTAATAACCCAAATAATGATATCTTTCTAAGATTAGTTTCTGGTTTACTAAGTCTGGAAATACCGTATTTCCGGCATATAAGGCGCACGATCATATGTAATTGTAAAGTAAAGTTAGTAAACAATTGCCAAAGCGTAACCCAAAGCCTACGCTTGACCTTGAGCATATAAGGCGCAGGGTGATTTTCCAAAAGTTTTTGAGGGATAAAAAGTGTTCCGTATATACCGGAAAATACGGCATTTATAAGGAAAAATATTCTGGTATCACGCAGCCTGACTCAACCACAGGGCACTGGACATGTCATGTTTAATACTGTAAGCTGAATTCCATTCACAATATTCATGGAACTTCATGACATTAGTGATGAAAAACTCTCAAAAAACGGAAGAACGTTTCTTCATTAACGTTTCCATCATGTGGTAAATTTTCACCTGAGAAATTTCGTTCTGTGAACGAAACGTGTACTTCTGTACATGCAGGTTCGTCTCCTCATGAAGGTTCTTCTCCATATAGTTTCTTCGATTTTCTTTATTCCTTTCAACAATATTACGTGTCATATATGTCTCTAAAAGGGTCTTAAGACGCCAGCTTACTACCTTCACGACTCTTAATATTGTTCTCTACTTATGGATTTCCATTGCTATCTAAACACTAATACCATTCCTGGTATAATGTTTATATATATATATATATATATATATATATATATATATATATATATATATATATATATATATATATATATATATATATATATATATATATATCATAATTATTTTATTAACACATCGGCCGTTTCCCACCGAGGAGGGTTACCCGAAAAGAAGAAACACCATCACTGTCTTGCCAGAGGCGTTCAGACACTACAGTTCAAAAACTGCTACATATCTCCACCCTCCTTCAGAGTGCAGATACTGTACTTCCCACCACCAGAACTAGTCCGGCTAACCGGTTTTCCTGAATCTCTTCATAAATGTTACTTTGCTCACACTCCAACAGCACGTTAAGTCATAAAAACTATTTGCCTCCACACACTCCTAACACGCTCACGCACGCTTGCTAGAAGTCTAATAATAATAATAATAATAATAATAATAATAAGTTTATTTGGACATGATACAAAGAATTACATTTGGCTATTGAGATTACATGAGGTGTACATGCCTAAAGCTCCTAATATGCAGGGCATTTTGGGCAGACTTAAAATTTACTTAAAACTAAATTGTAAGAATTTTTGTAGATAGTTGACAATGAGTAAAGGTGAGTATTTAAGCTATGAAATTTGAACATAGTTTAGACATGACATTTTTTAAACATAGTTTTGTACTTTTGTCTTCATTATAAAATTAATTAAATCAGGTTAAACAAATTAAAGCAATAATAATAATAAAATAATAAAAAGTTATGGTTGATAATTTATAAAATAAGTAAAGTTGCATATCTAAGTTATAAAGTTTGAATATAAATTGAACATATCAATTAATTGCAGCAATTTATTGTAGCAATGCAACTAATTGAGTGAGATAACAATTTAAAACAATTAATTGCATTGCAGTTAGTTTACGTGGTCATTATAATGTAAGTGTTGTGGAAATAATTAGCTAAGTATGTAATATTCATAACAGGTTTTACATTCAATTGATTAGTCAGGTTTTTACGTTAAGTGATTATTCTACTTTGCTGGGAATGTTTGATATTGAGCAATTAGCTTTGGGTGAGAAGGTGGTTTTTTAGCATCGTTTTGAATTGGGGTACAGGTAGGGTTTCTTTGGCAATGACAGGTAATGAATTCCAAATATTCGTGCCTTTCATATGCATTGAGTTTTTACATAGTGTTAGATGGACACGGGGAACATCGAGGAGTGATCTGTGTCTAGTGTTATGGTCATGTGTCCTGTTAAAATTGATAAGGAGAAGTTTGAGTGGTGGGTTAATATTTGCATAGAGTGTTCTATGTATGTAATAGGCACAGTAAAAAGTATGGATGTCTTGTATGGTGAGTAAGTTTAGGTTTTTGAATATTGGTGGAGTATGTTGTCTGGAGTGTGAATTTGTTATCATTCTAACTGCTGCCTTTTGTTGAGTTATTAGTGGTCTGAGATGAGTTATTGATGTAGAGCCCCATGCGCAGATTCCATAGGTGAGGTAGGGGTAAATGAGTGAGTGATATAGGGTAAGGAGAGCTGGTTGTGGAACATAGTACCGTATCTTGGATAGTATTCCCACGGTCTTTGAGACTTTCTTGGAGATTTGTTGTATATGTGTCTGAAATTTGAGGCCACTGTCAAGATGGATTCCTAAGAATTTTCCCTCTGAGTTTTGTGATAGGGGACCCGTTTATCATTATGTTAAGTGGTGCGTTTGTAGCTCTGTTCCCAAACTGGATAAAATAGGTTTTATCAATATTGAGAGTAAGTTTGTTGGTCATCATCCAGGTAGATATTTTCTGCAATTCAGTATTTGCAGTGTTGGCTAGTGTGTCTGGGCTTGGGTGAGAGAAAACGTATGTAGTGTCATCTGCAAAAAATATGGGTTTGAGTAGTTGAGATGCATTTGGTAGGTCGTTAATGTAAATGAGAAAGAGTAGTGGGCCAAGAACACTTCCTGTGGGACACCTACGGTAATAGTTTGAGCGGTGGAGCTAGCTCCATTTGTGTACACTTATTGGTTTCTGTTGCTAGGGTATGATTTTAGGTAGTTTAGGAGTGTCCTCTTATACCATAGTGCGATAATTTTAAGTGTAACAGATCATGGTCAACTGTATCAAAAGCTTTACGTAAATCAATGAAGATTCCCACTGGGATTTCTTTTTCTCAAGGGCGTGTAAATTATTTCTAACATGTGTATAATGGCATCATTTGTATTTTTAACCCCTCCCTCCAACCTTTCCTAGGACGACCACTACCCCACCTTCTTTCCGCTACATATTTATTCGCCCTCTAAGTCATTTAATTTTGTTCCACTCTCTAAATGTCCGAATCACCTCAACAACCCCTCCTCAGCCCTCTGGATAATATTTTTAAAACCCCATACCTCCTCCCAATTTCCAAACTGCGGATTCTCTGCTTAATATTCACACTAGACATTGCCCTCAGACACATCTCCACTGCCTCCAGCCTTTCCTTGTTGCAACATTCACCACCCATGCTTCACACCCACATAAAAGCGATGGAACCACTATACTCTCATACATTCCCTTCTTTGCTTCCATGAATAAGGTCCTTTATTTCCACAGATTCCTCAGTGCGAAAGTCACATCTTTTTACTCTTCAACTCTGACAAGTTCATCCCCAGATATCTAAACTCATTCACATCCTCCACACTCCAGTCTTTCATTACCTATTTTTTTTTTTGTTATCATCGCCTTGCTCTTTCCCATGTTTACTTTCCATTTACTTATTTTACATACCCTCCCAAATTTGTTCACCAACCTCTGCAACTTCTCTTCAGAATCTCCCAAAAGCATGGTGTCTTTAGCAAAATCGACTGTGACAATCCCCACTTCGTGTTAGATTCTATATCTTTCAATCCTCACCTGTTTCCAACACCCGATCATTCACTTCTCTTACAACCCTCTGATGTGAATGTGAGGTGTAGTCTTGCCCTTATAAGCCTTCTTGTTATGTTTTGCTTAATAGTTTCTTGATAATGTGAGTAGTCTCGAAGCGCTTGGAATTTCGCTATTTTTTCTTAGTGGTTGTCTTGAATATTTTGATATCACCTGTTTACTATGATCTTTGCATATATATATATATATATATATATATATATATATATATATATATATATATATATATATATATATATATATATATATATATATATATATATATATATATATATATAAAACAAACACTGATCTCTGGCCGACGGAGACTCGAACCTACGAACCTTGTGACAAGGTACACAGTGCTTGCCGACCGTACCACACTGGACAATACCTAGCGCTCGCGCATATATATATATATATATATATATATATATATATATATATATATATATATATATATATATATATATATATATATATATATATATATATGTCGTGCCGATTAGGTAAAACTTGCGATTTTGGCTTAAATAGCAACGCTCACCTTGCCATATAAGACAAGTGAAAATTTGTGTATGCAATAAATTCGCCAAAATCATTCTGAACATAATGAGAAAAATATATTTCATTGTGTTTGTTTATTATTAAATTAATGTTAACGTATCTAAAATATATTTAGTTGGGTTAGGCTAAATTAAATTGCGCTTGTTGTAATAAGGTTAGGTAGGTTTTCAAAGTTTCTCTTGGTACAAAATTATAAATTCTTACATTATCATAAATGAAAAATTATATCTTTAAACGTATAAGGAAAATTTTAGAAAGAACTTAATTTTAGATGAGTTCTTGCTAATTGACCAGTTTTACCTAATCGGCACGACATATATATATATATATATATATATATATATATATATATATATATATATATATATATATATATATATATATATATATATATATATATATATATATATACATAATTATTTTATTAACACATCGGCCGTTTCCCACCGAGGGAGGGTTACCCGAAAAAGAAGAAACACCATCACTGTCTTGCCAGAGGCGTTCAGACACTACAGTTCAAAAACTGCTACATATCTCCACCCCTCCTTCAGAGTGCAGATACTGTACTTCCCACCACCAGAACTAGTCCGGCTAACCGGTTTTCCTGAATCTCTTCATAAATGTTACTTTGCTCACACTCCAACAGCACGTTAAGTCATAAAAACTATTTGCCTCCACACACTCCTAACACGCTCACGCACGCTTGCTAGAAGTCTAATAATAATAATAATAATAATAATAATAATAAGTTTATTTGGACATGATACAAAGAATTACATTTGGCTATTGAGATTACATGAGGTGTACATGCCTAAAGCTCCTAATATGCAGGGCATTTTGGGCAGACTTAAAATTTACTTAAAACTAAATTGTAAGAATTTTTGTAGATAGTTGACAATGAGTAAAGGTGAGTATTTAAGCTATGAAATTTGAACATAGTTTAGACATGACATTTTTAAACATAGTTTTGTACTTTTGTCTTCATTATAAAATTAATTAAATCAGGTTAAACAAATTAAAGCAATAATAATAATAAAATAATAAAAAGTTATGGTTGATAATTTATAAAATAAGTAAAGTTGCATATCTAAGTTATAAAGTTTGAATATAAATTGAACATATCAATTAATTGCAGCAATTTATTGTAGCAATGCAACTAATTGAGTGAGATAACAATTTAAAACAATTAATTGCATTGCAGTTAGTTTACGTGGTCATTATAATGTAAGTGTTGTGGAAATAATTAGCTAAGTATGTAATATTCATAACAGGTTTTACATTCAATTGATTAGTCAGGTTTTTACGTTAAGTGATTATTCTACTTTGCTGGGAATGTTTGATATTGAGCAATTAGCTTTGGGTGAGAAGGTGGTTTTTAGCATCGTTTTGAATTGGGGTACAGGTAGGGTTTCTTTGGCAATGACAGGTAATGAATTCCAAATATTCGTGCCTTTCATATGCATTGAGTTTTTACATAGTGTTAGATGGACACGGGGAACATCGAGGAGTGATCTGTGTCTAGTGTTATGGTCATGTGTCCTGTTAAAATTGATAAGGAGAAGTTTGAGTGGTGGGTTAATATTTGCATAGAGTGTTCTATGTATGTAATAGGCACAGTAAAAAGTATGGATGTCTTGTATGGTGAGTAAGTTTAGGTTTTTGAATATTGGTGGAGTATGTTGTCTGGAGTGTGAATTTGTTATCATTCTAACTGCTGCCTTTTGTTGAGTTATTAGTGGTCTGAGATGAGTTATTGATGTAGAGCCCCATGCGCAGATTCCATAGGTGAGGTAGGGGTAAATGAGTGAGTGATATAGGGTAAGGAGAGCTGGTTGTGGAACATAGTACCGTATCTTGGATAGTATTCCACGGTCTTTGAGACTTTCTTGGAGATTTGTTGTATATGTGTCTGAAATTTGAGGCCACTGTCAAGATGGATTCCTAAGAATTTTCCCTCTGAGTTTTGTGATAGGGGACCCGTTTATCATTATGTTAAGTGGTGCGTTTGTAGCTCTGTTCCCAAACTGGATAAAATAGGTTTTATC
Organism: Cherax destructor; assembly: GCA_009830355.1. NCBI lineage: Eukaryota > Metazoa > Arthropoda > Malacostraca > Decapoda > Parastacidae > Cherax > Cherax destructor. Next base: position 33,361 of record WNWK01007359.1, on the reverse strand, counting down.
AATATTGAGAGTAAGTTTGTTGGTCATCATCCAGGTAGATATTTTCTGCAATTCAGTATTTGCAGTGTTGGCTAGTGTGTCTGGGCTTGGGTGAGAGAAAACGTATGTAGTGTCATCTGCAAAAAGTATGGGTTTGAGTAGTTGAGATGCATTTGGTAGGTCGTTAATGTAAATGAGAAAGAGTAGTGGGCCAAGAACACTTCCCTGTGGGACACCTACGGTAATAGTTTGAGCGGTGGAGCTAGCTCCATTTGTGTACACTTATTGGTTTCTGTTGCTAGGGTATGATTTTAGGTAGTTTAGGGAGTGTCCTCTTATACCATAGTGCGATAATTTTAAGTGTAACAGATCATGGTCAACTGTATCAAAAGCTTTACGTAAATCAATGAAGATTCCCACTGGGATTTCTTTTTTCTCAAGGGCGGTGTAAATTATTTCTAACATGTGTATAATGGCATCATTTGTATTTTTAACCCCTCCCTCCAACCTTTCCTAGGACGACCACTACCCCACCTTCTTTCCGCTACATATTTATTCGCCCTCTAAGTCATTTAATTTTGTTCCACTCTCTCTAAATGTCCGAATCACCTCAACAACCCCTCCTCAGCCCTCTGGATAATATTTTTAAAAACCCCATACCTCCTCCCAATTTCCAAACTGCGGATTCTCTGCTTAATATTCACACTAGACATTGCCCTCAGACACATCTCCACTGCCTCCAGCCTTCTCCTTGTTGCAACATTCACCACCCATGCTTCACACCCACATAAAAGCGATGGAACCACTATACTCTCATACATTCCCTTCTTTGCTTCCATGAATAAGGTCCTTTATTTCCACAGATTCCTCAGTGCGAAAGTCACATCTTTTTACTCTTCAACTCTGACAAGTTCATCCCCAGATATCTAAACTCATTCACATCCTCCACACTCCAGTCTTTCATTACCTATTTTTTTTTTTGTTATCATCGCCTTGCTCTTTCCCATGTTTACTTTCCATTTACTTATTTTACATACCCTCCCAAATTTGTTCACCAACCTCTGCAACTTCTCTTCAGAATCTCCCAAAAGCATGGTGTCTTTAGCAAAAATCGACTGTGACAATCCCCACTTCGTGTTAGATTCTATATCTTTCAATCCCTCACCTGTTTCCAACACCCGATCATTCACTTCTCTTACAACCCCCTCTGATGTGAATGTGAGGTGTAGTCTTGCCCCTTTATAAGCCTTCTTGTTATGTTTTGCTTAATAGTTTCTTGATAATGTGAGTAGTCTCGAAAGCGCTTGGAATTTCGCTATTTTTTCTTAGTGGTTGTCTTGAATATTTTGATATCACCTGTTTACTATGATCTTTTGCATATATATATATATATATATATATATATATATATATATATATATATATATATATATATATATATATATATATATATATATATATATATATATATATATATATAATATAAACAAACACTGATCTCTGGCCGACGGAGACTCGAACCTACGAACCTTGTGACAAGGTACACAGTGCTTTGCCGACCGTACCACACTGGACAATACCTAGCGCTCGCGCATATATATATATATATATATATATATATATATATATATATATATATATATATATATATATATATATATATATATATATATATATTATGTCGTGCCGATTAGGTAAAACTTGCGATTTTGGCTTAAATAGCAACGCTCACCTTGCCATATAAGACAAGTGAAAATTTGTGTATGCAATAAATTCGCCAAAATCATTCTGAACATAACGAGAAAAATATATTTCATTGTGTTTGTTTATTATTAAATTAATGTTAACGTATCTAAAATATATTTAGTTGGGTTAGGCTAAATTAAATTGCGCTTGTTGTAATAAGGTTAGGTAGGTTTTCAAAGTTTCTCTTGGTACAAAATTATAAATTCTTACATTATCATAAATGAAAAAATTATATCTTTAAACGTATAAGAGAAAATTTTAGAAAGAACTTAATTTTAGATGAGTTCTTGCTAATTGACCAGTTTTACCTAATCGGCACGACATATATATATATATATATATATATATATATATATATATATATATATATATATATATATATATAATATATATAATCTGAAATGGTATCAGTCTTAGAAATGATTCATGAGGGACCCCACTAGTTGTTCTTACTAAGCCTGATTCTTCCTTGCATATGTCAGCTTTATTTTCTTCAGATTTTCCAGAACCTCAGCATCACTTTGCAATGATTAGTCATTAAGTCTGAATCAACTTCTAAGAGACGTTATACCAAAGGGTTTTCCTACAGTGTAAAAATACACACAGTGCCCACCCTACTCTTGTTTGATCTCACTGAGTCTCATAATTTTCCAGTAAGTTAGCGAGGTATGATTTGCTATCCTAAATCCTTTTTTATTTTCCACGTCTGGTATAATTATTAACGTTAAATTATTGCTATTAGTTTGCACACGATTTCTCCTCCTTAAAAAGAATTGCTTTGATGATGTTCAACTAAATTACTTTCCATTACAGTGCTCTGTGGACCCAAGAAGATTAACGTATAACCATGCATTATTAATAATAATAATAATGTTATTTGTAGTTTTTTTTTTTTTTTAACTACATGTATGTTTTTCGTCATACTATGACATTCATTGTTGCCTCTCCTACCTATTTTCACTTGTCATTGTTCAATATTTTCACTTGTCATTGTTGTTCAATATTTTCCATGTTCTTTCACGTTTTGCTTCCTGAGGTCTCGGGGATCCTCTTGTGTTTCCCATTTACAATCCTCTTGACAGGAATGAATCATCCTGTGGCTTCCCTGCAGTTTTTAGTGGGGCGTTCCATCATTGTTGATGGGTTGGTGGAGTCACAGTTGTGAGTGGGTGGAGGAATGGGTGAGAGTTGTGGATGGACGAAAGGGGTTGATGGTAGTGGATGCAAGAGAGGGTAGGAGGGCTGAGTGTTAAGGTGGTAGTATGGAAAAAGGGTTGATACAAGGTACGATACAGCTCCATAGTGGGGCTGTATTATACAGCACTGCACTCCACATTATGAGTATAAAACTCCACAATGGGAGCATTTATAAAGCTCCACTGCGTGTTATAGAATGTTATAGAATCTAAAGCTAGGTGGTTGGGGTGTGTGTTTGGGGGGAGGGGTCCTTGAACGTGGGGCTATTGATGGAGGCTTTTTCATGACGGTGGGCTCCATAATGGTGGGGTCCCTACTGGTGGTCTCCTTGAGTGTGGGCTCGGTGAGGTTTCTTACTGCTGCACTTCTGTTCTTGATTGTACTTTTGTAACCTTTCCCTAATTTCACCTGTCACTCGTCTTTACACTTCAGTCACCTGTCTACTACTTGCACCTCTTATCTGTCTTCAATTTCACCTCTGACTTTTCACCAACTTAGACCTCTGTTACTTGTCTCCCACTTGCACATGTGTCCTATTTACACCTGTGGCACCTGTCCTCGCTTGCATTTACATCTCATCTATCTCTCACACCCAGGGCACCTGTCCTTCAGGTGCTACGTCTCTTCCATTACTAAATACACTTAAATATAGGTGAACCATCGTTTATTTTTGCCCATGGCTCTGCACCAAGGGAAGTGACCTCATTCTAAATCACCCTTCTTCACTTTCCCCTTGATGCCACTTATTAGATGACAATCAACGCTTCTTGAATCAAAGCATGATGCATTAAGTTGTATAGATGCTTAAATTATAGAATTCTCTGCACAAACTATATGCTGATGGTTCCATTCACCAAGGGTTTTCTATACTTCTTGCACTTAAATTTGTCACACTTATTTCCGTGAGAAACAAGTGTGACTTGCTCGTGTCAGAAGGCAGACACTGTGGTGGATGGTGGAGTCCGAATACACTTTTCTTGGATTCCCTTTCAAATTAGCCTTTTGATGCACGATTGAGCTAGACGTGTTTTAGTTACTATATATTCCAACTACCAGTACCTAAGCAATTCTTACACTATTTACATTGGGTATAAACCATGTGACATGCTAATACAACCTCAGGTTCTAAGGCCTGTTATCCTGAGTGTAAAAGGGAGCTTGGAGCAAAGAAACACAATAGAAAATGCTTTGAATTGTATTTTTCCTTCACCAAGCAATATTATATATATATATATATATATATATATATATATATATATATATATATATATATCTGAGATTTTGTATTTTCCTTCACCAAGTATTTATATCTTTATACAATTATGTACACTATATACAAATATAATAGTATAGTGCACGCCACGGTAGTCAAGGCAAAACAACAGCCAAGAGACAGAGATGACCGTACAACAACCAGCTCAGGGTGGGAATGACAATGGTAAACATGTGAGTGGAATCCACGTCACCTTTACCATTGCCAGACCCACATTATGATTGGCTGAACCAAGTTGTTGATCTGGTGATGGGGCCCCGATCACCATATCATTAACAAGATGGTTCGCTGGTTGGTGAGGCAGCCTATGTGGGTGTGTTTAACATGCTCCGAATAAGGAGACATACTCTTTGCATGCAACACATGCATTTACACACACCCATAAAAGCTGCCTCCCAACCAGCGAACCAGGTGCTAAGGGTTTAACGGTAAGTGTACCCATCGATAAATCAGTACCTTAGTTCATTAAGCAACCACAGGTGAGCCTGCCAAGGGCTGAGGTGAAGTGGTATCACTCACAGTCAGCCCTTGCCAGACTCTCATAGGAGATGGTTGCTCACGGTTCTCTCTCTCTCTCAGGCTTTGGTCTTTGCCCTGATTACCGTGGTACACTTATATTTCAAACTCTTGTACATAGTGTACATAAGTGTACATACATATATTCATAATTGGTGAAGGAAAATACAATTTAAAGACTACCGCTGTGTTTATTTTCGCTCCAAGTCCCATTACGACAAGGTGTACAGGCCATTATTACCTGTGTGCATAATAAACCAGTACTATGATACAAGCCGAGTTTGGAAAATGTTAGTACGAAAACGCTCACTGCTACAATTTTAAACACACATAAAGAGACATTCTTGAAAAAAAAAAATATGGAACAGGTAGGGTTTAAACCCATGGCAAGAGTAGTCTTAAAATTCACAAGCCAGTGTGCACTAGCTTGTGTTATTACGGTTTCCTGAGACAGAGTCTTGTATGATGCTAACCAACTCAAGGTTTGTGGGGGTCTGATGACCAAGGCTTCCCATACAGGCAAGGTTACTTCATTCAGTGCCCTGGTGAGGGACCAGGTGCTTCGGCTCATTCGGTGCCCTGGTGAAGGACCAGGTGCTTCGGCTCATTCAGTGCCCTGGTGATGGACCAGGTGCTTTGGCTCCCTCAGTGCCCTGGTGAAGGACCAGGTTATTCGGCTCATTCAGTGCCCTGGTGATGGATCAGGTTCTTCGGCTCATTCAGTGCCCTGGTGATGGACGAGGTTCTTCGGCTCATTCAGTGCCCTGGTGATGGACCAGGTGCTTTGGCTCCCTCAGTGCCCTGGTGAAGGACCAGGTGCTTCGGCTCATTCAGTGCCCTGGTGATGGACCAAGTGCTTCGGCTCATTCAGTGCCCTGGTGATGGACCAAGTGCTTCGGCTCATTCAGTGCCCTGGTGATGGACCAAGTGCTTCGGCTCCCTCAGTGCCCTGGTGAAGGACCAGGTGCTTCAGCTCCCATGATGTTCTTGTGATGGACCAGGTGCTTCAGCTCCCATGGTGTTCTTGTGATGGACCAGGTGCTTCAGCTCCCATGGTGTTCTTGGGATGGACCAGGTGCTTCAGCTCCTTCAGTACCCTCTTTTATAGTGCCCTGATTATCAAAGCATATTCCATGGATGGAGTAGGTGGGTTGGGCAGGGGTTTTTGTTTGTGGGATTGGTTTTGGGTTTGAGGGGGGACCTGCCTAGTGTGGACCAGTTGGCTTGCTGCAGTGTTCCTTATTTCTGTGTTCTTATGAGTGAGAGAGGTTGGATTTGAATGGGACTTGCACAATGGTTTTTGTCGTGGTTTGTTCCTTGTTTGGCGATGGGGATGGGTTGGACAAATAGTTTTGTTTGTTGGTTGGTTTTGATATGGACCTGCCAAGTATGGGCCAGTAGGCCTGTTGCAGTGTTCCTCCTTTCTTATGTTCTTATGTTATGAGGGATAACCTCCCTCCCTCACTCTGAACAAAAAGACAACCTCTATCACTACTGCACTCGACTTCTGCCACAACTGCGCTCGAAACTTCTGTCACAACTGAGCTCGAAACTTCTGTCAACCCTGCGCTCAAAACTTCTGTAAAAACTGCGCTCAACCTCACTCACGGTGCCTTGAAACTGGTTTATAATGATATATAGGAAGGTGGTTGCATGTCATGTACATTGAATGCAATATTTGCATTCAGCGCATGCCATAGAATGTGTAAGTACACATGCTAGTGCATATGTATATGTTTTTGCATGTTTGCACGTATATATAACAGTGAATAAATGTGTGCATACAGATATGTATTCGTGAATGAAAGCAAGAACACTACGTATGCATGTCTGGATGTGAGTGAATATAATTATGTGTTTTTGCATTCTTGTGTGCATGTCACATGTATTTTTTGTATTCTTATGTGTAGGTCTGCGTATTGCCTATCTACACACACACACACAGTATATATATATATATATATATATATATATATATATATATATATATATATATATATATATATTAGTCACTCAACGATATTTGGTGGAGAATTTCTTTAGAGTCGCGACTGAAAAATTTGAATCGTTCAGATTGTCTAAAAATCGGCTATTCTTTCCAGGAAGTCTGTTCTCCCATTTATATCACAGAAACCAATAGACTGACCATAATGGAACTCTCAATTTTCCCTAAGACCAGGACACACAACAGACCAGTAACAAGCTGATACATATATATATATATATATATATATATATATATATATATATATATATATATATATATATATATATATATATATATAATATATATGTCGTGCCGATTAGGTAAAACTTGCGATTTTGGCTTAAATAGCAACGCTCACCTTGCCATATAAGACAAGCGAAAATTTGTGTATGCAATAATTTCGCAAAAATCATTCTGAACATAACGAAAAAAATATATTTCATTGTGTTTGTTTATTATTAAATTAATGTTAACGTATCTAAAATATATTTAGTTGGGTTAGGCTAAATTAAATTGCGCTTGTTGTAATAAGGTTAGGTAGGTTTTCAAAGTTTCTCTTGGTACAAAATTTTAAATTCTTACATTAAAATAAATGAAAAAAAAATATATTTAAACGTATAAGAGAAAATTTTAGAAAGGACTTAATTTTAGATGAGTTCTTGCTAATTGACCAGTTTTACCTAATCGGCACGACATTATATATATATATATATATATATATATATATATATATATATATATATATATATATATATATATATCAAGTAGAAGTGATGCAAGGAGGGAAGAGTATATGGAGAGAAAAAGAGAGGTTAAAAGAGTGGTGAAGCAATGTAAAAAGAGAGCAGATGGGAGAGTGGGTGAGATGTTATCAGCAAATTTTGTTGAAAATAAGAAAAAGTTTTGGAATGAGATTAATAAGTTGAGGAAGCCTAGGGAACAAATGGATTTGACAGTTAAAAATAGGAGAGGAGAGTTATTTAATGGAGAGTTAGAGGTATCAGGAAGATGGAGAGAATATTTTGAGGAGTTGTTAAATGTTGATGAAGACAGGAAGCTGTGATTTCGTGTGTAGGGCAAGGAGGAATAACATCTTGTAGGAGTGTGGAAGAGCCAGTTGTGGGTGTAGGGAAGTTCGTGAGGCAGTGGGTAGAATGAAAGGGGTAAGGCAGCTGGGATTGATGGGATAAAGATAGAAATGTTAAAAGCAGGTGGGGATATAGTTTTGGAGTGGTTGGTGCTATTATTTAATAAATGTATGGAAGAGGGTAAGGTACCTAGGGATTGGCAGAGAGCGTGTATTGTTCCTTTGTATAAAGGCAAAGGGGACAAAGAGAGTGCAAAAATTATAGGGGAATAAGTCTGTTGAGTGTACCTGGTAAAGTGTATGGTAGAGTTATTATTGAAAGAATTAAGAGTAAGACAGAAAGCAGGATAGCAGATGAACAAGGGGCTTTAGGAAAGGTAGGGGTGTGTAGACCAAGTGTTTGCAGTAAAACATATAGGGTGAACAGTATTTGGATAAGGGTAAAGAGGTTTTTGTGGCATTTATGGATCTGGAAAAGGCGTATGATAGGGTGGATAGGGGCAATGTGGCAGATGTTGCAGGTGTATGGAATAGGAGGTTGGTTACTGAAAGCAGTGAAGAGTTTTATGAGGATAG